>NDFZ01005327.1:373074-466890 GCA_002192655.3 Mamestra configurata
ACACTTGAACTTTAGAAATCTCAACAAACGTGGCCAAGAGCGAGCTAGAAAACAGATATTTACTTCGAAACGTGTACGGCTCTTTAAACAAAGACTGCGTTTCATAGTTTTAAGATCAACAAGTCATTTACAAAATGTTCTCCAAAAAGAAAACTTTCAGAAAATTTGATAGTTGTAAAGACTGTGTTATGTTATGTCTAGTCGCAAACTTTAGGTAAACAACACGAACTTATTCCAAATAACATAATTTTTTAATGTATTTAAGTGTTGTCCGGGCAGATGTCCGGGAAAAAATATAGTACTAAGGAAGTCTCCGTTTCTTGTCTCTGTTCTTCAAACTTTAGGCTAATAAGCACTACCTATTCCTATCACTGTTCATGAGGAAAGCTATAGGCTATACGGGAATGGAAAAATCAAAATCGGCAAGCTTGGCAGGCGGGTTGGCGATCGCAGTGTAGCTGTTGCAATGCACAGAGAATGCTACTGCCTATCCTCTGGTGAGTCCTTTAGTCGCCTCTTACGACACCCACGGGAAGTGATGGGATTAGATTAGCCTGATCATCATTCTAAATACAATAAATACTATCAAAATTGGATTGGTAGTTAATAATATATTCTTGTCTTATAGAGAAGAAAAAGTTTTTAATTTCGAGAAAATTATTTTATTTCATCAAGAAATTGCAGCTCACTACGGGGTCAATGGCCACTTACAGTGTAGTTCCTATAAATTATGATTTAGAATATAATTCACGCATAAAGTTATACTTTGTAACTTAATTTTACCCAGTCTTGCTTGTGTGCTTTCATGTTGTGGCTCTATAGTTCTGCACTCGGTATGTAACTGTAACTTAAAACTATTACGAAACTATAATATCTTCAAAGTTCGCAGTTGGTGGAGAGTTCCAATAGTCCGTGTATTGTTGGAGGCGACAAGGCGCCAAAGTTGGACCCAAACTCGCGATACCAAAACTTTCCACTCGATGTATGCTGATTTTCCTACGGTACGGATAGCAATTTAGGCTGAATTTGAAACTATTTATTTACAATTTGATTGTGGTTTTAGGAACTACTTACATAATTGACGGGACTATTTATGTATATTAGTATTTTTGTTATTTTTTTAATGGATGGGTAATCATCAAATAACTCCTACCGCTCTGGAACAAAGGGAGTGTCAGACTCTTACTTACTTAAACCCATCCGTGTTCCTCCTAATGCCGTTTCGAACAAATTCCGCAACATCTATACTAGTAAAAATATTATAAATGCGAAATTTTAGATGTCCATGCATCTGTGGTGGCATCAATGCCGCCACATAAAAAACTAAGAAGCAAAGTTTGTACGGCAACAAAAATAGAACCGGAACGTCATCTATCCTATCAGCGACGAACTATCAACGAAATTCTGCATCGCGCAAGCAAAGTTCACTGTGCGATTTGAACATAATATACAACAGTCCACATATCAACTATCGGGCAGTTGCCCAACAGACATAACAACCATCTGGTCGGAGGATCCTCCCGTTTCAGTGTGCGAGGCTTTACTCTCTGTTTTGCATACCTCTATACAACCAAACTTTAAAAAAAAAGACATTAAGTTACTTACATCCATATTTGTTACTTAATCACGTCAGAACGGCTGAATGGACCTTGATGAAATTTGTAGATTATAGTCTAGAATAACACAGAGGATACTTGATATCAAGAGAGGATCTTCCCTTGGGATAGCTTTCAACATTCACACAGGCAAGCGGAGCCGCGGGTGACAGCCAAGGAAGAAATTTATGACGTTACTTTTTATCCTTGTGGTGGACGACTTACCAGAAAAAGTCAAGGAGGCTACTTGCCTACTTTTTGCGGACGATTTAAAATTAGTTAATGTTGTAAAAAAGATGCAGCTGGCCTTGACATGTTGCAGCGTGATTTAGATAGGATCACTGAGTGAAGTCAAAACATAACTATTGTTACGCGCCAGAATTAATGTCGGGTACATTAAGTTACTACTAGCGCCATCTAGTATCGAGTAGCAGAACTAGTAGAGTCAAGTACCTTCTAGATATTTCTTTGCCAGAACATTCTACACTTCTCGATATCTGGTCAGTCAGTAGCGGTAGTTACGAGTACATTCCAGATGTTTCGAGAATAGAAGTTTCTAGAACTAACTGTCCTATTTAAGGAGCGCGTATTCCGCGACCGGGGCAGTTCCAGTTCGATCCAGCCCGTCCCTAGCTGTCCTCTCCCCAGCGACGCCCTAAGCCGAGGCCCGTACCCCACAGGGGGTGCCCTTAGCGTGTAGTCGCTTAGTTTGTAAGTTTTTTATAAGCCCTGGCTGGAGGCTTTCATATTATATTAAGGCCACCACAGGCAAGCCCGGTCAAGCAGTCGACAACCTTATAGGTTGAACTGCGAGACCACTCACAAAAAAAAAAAAAAAGCGACCGGGGCAGTATTGAATTTGCGATACAAGCGAATACTTCGGAAGCGATCTTTAAGTGCGAATAAAGTGATCAGTGGTGAACTTGTGTTTAATAATTAGTGAGTTTAAAGTTGTAATTAGTGTTTTTAAATTAAAGTGTCATTTTGGTTATTTAATCGGCTGTTTTTATTGTCACGAACCCCAAGCTCGTAACACTATTCTTCAATATAGCGAAGACAGAGCACTTCGCTGTAACATGTCGCGCGAACAGCTCTCGTCATCACCAGTACCTCATAAAAGGGAATCTGCTGCAAAGTGTCATGGCGGTGAAAGACCTGATAATTTGCTTAAAATTATGTTTTACTACCTACTACAATAGTGTTGAAATACCAAAAAGATAATCTAGTCTAATGTAACGTATTGTTAATTAAATATACCTAGTATAATATAGGTAAAGTGTACCTATAGTAGTTTTTTTTTATTTGTTGATTTGAAAGTGAAAACTTCTAATCGGCCTTTATTATATTAGAATAAGTAAGCATGCCTTGTAATTAGCTGTAAGTTTTCCGAATAAAATAAAATAAATAAAATATGCCATCAATAGATTTGCCAACCCTACTTGCATACAACTTTAACCTGCAGTACCTACGCAATGTCGCATCACGGATATTCAGATACACGGGAATATCGTCTGAATTGTTAGTAGGATCCCGTTTGATACAAGTTTACCTTCCCAAGCTACGGCACAGATATCTTCAAGTGATACGGATCGTGTCTGTAACTTACACTGTATTACAAGCTTACATGCGAGACGATTCAGAGGATCTTTGGTAGAGGATTGTGTCTTGGAATTGATGGAGAATCTATTTGAGATACAAGCTGGAAATTATTTCGATATTCTGTTCTTGGGAAAGGTATTGATTTGTACCTTTAAGTCTTCCAGTAGAATTCTGCAAACTCGCGTACTTGTATATGGGTTCTTAACTTAGAAACCTATTGTTTTAAAAGTTGGATAATTTTACCTCAAATATCTGGTTTCCCCATAAGGTTTGGCAGAGGTGCAACTGCAGTAAAAAAAATCGCCTTTTTTTTAAACCGACTTCAAAAAAAGTTCAGGTTTTCAATTCAGATGCTTTTTTTAAGTATGTTCATAAAAAACACCTATATAACACTATATACAATATTTCCATCATATTTAGACGGATTTTCAAATTGATTTGTTTATTTGAAGGAGGTGTATTTCGAAATGGTGGTTAAATTTCGCAAATGAAGAACTTCGGAGATAGACAATTAAATAGAAATAGATTGGTTGGAATTTTTACGGGGGCGCCAGCACTAAAAATATTAAAAAAAAAATAACACACGAGCCTATTGCCATCAACTAGGCACAAGTTCAGACAAATAGAAAAGAATATTTGAAACCAGCTATTTATTCAGTTTATTATTTAGTATGTCAATTTGCTGAATCCGGTTTGACTGGAAGCCGATCCCAATTTAGTTGGGAAAAGGCTAGGCAGATGATGATAATGTTACGAGCTTGGGGTTCGTGACAATGAAAACAGCCGATAAAATAACCAAAATGACTCTTTAATTTAAAAACACTAAATACAACTTTAAACTCGCTAATTATAAAACACAACTTCACTACTGATCACTTTAATCGCACTTGAAGATCGCTTCCGAAGTATTCGCTTGTATCGCAAATCCGATACTCGAAACATCAGGAAAGTACTCGTAACTACCGCTGCCGAGTGACCAGATATCGAGAAGTGTAGAATGTTCTGGCAGAGAAATGTCTAGAAGGTACTTGACTCTACTAGTTCTGCTACTCGATACTAGATGGCGCTAGTAGTAACTTAATGTACCCGACATTAATTCTGGCGCGTAACAATAATTTAGTATGTCGATTTAGAGTACACTATATTTCTTGTACTCTAAACTGACATACTAAACAGACATATATATAAATATTATTCTAAATAATTATTGTAATTCGATTTAATTCACGAAAAAAGAAATTGAGACATGCTCTAACTCTGTTATTGCAGCTTACACAAGAAGCAAATCTGAAGATATTTGATCCGCGAACGTTTCTTGGAAGAGAGTGCTGGAATTTATTTGTTGACAAACAGATTGGTCATATAATACGTTTTAGAGGTATTCAGTTTCAATTTTGACAAATATGTCAAGCGAAACCAAGCTTTCCGATGCGCATGGCATGGCGCGCTGCTCTGAAACCAGGCTTTCTGATGCGCATGGCATGGCGCGCTGCTCCGAAACCAGGCTTTCTGATGCGCATGGCATGGCGCGCTGCTCTGAAACCAGGCTTTCCGATGCGCATGGCATGGCGCGCTTCTATGAAACCAGGCTTTCCGATGCGCATGGCATGGCGCGCTTCTATGAAACCAGGCTTTCCGATGCGCATGGCATGGCGCGCTTCTATGAAACCAGGCTTTCCGATGCGCATGGCATGGCGCGCTTCTATGAAACCAGGCTTTCCGATGCGCATGGCATGGCGCGCTTCTATGAAACCAGGCTTTCCGATGCGCATGGCATGGCGCGCTTCTATGAAACCAGGCTTTCCGATGCGCATGGCATGGCGCGCTTCTATGAAACCAGGCTTTCCGATGCGCATGGCATGGCGCGCTTCTATGAAACCAGGCTTTCCGATGCGCATGGCATGGCGCGCTTCTATGAAACCAGGCTTTCCGATGCGCATGGCATGGCGCGCTTCTATGAAACCAGGCTTTCCGATGCGCATGGCATGGCGCGCTTCTATGAAACCAGGCTTTCCGATGCGCATGGCATGGCGCGCTTCTATGAAACCAGGCTTTCCGATGCGCATGGCATGGCGCGCTTCTATGAAACCAGGCTTTCCGATGCGCATGGCATGGCGCGCTTCTATGAAACCAGGCTTTCCGATGCGCATGGCATGGCGCGCTTCTATGAAACCAGGCTTTCCGATGCGCATGGCATGGCGCGCTGCTATGAAACCAGGCTTTCCGATGCGCATGGCATGGCGCGCTGCTATGAAACCAGGCTTTCCGATGCGCATGGCATGGCGCGCTGCTCTGAAACCAGGCTTTCAGGTTGATTTAGTAAGTGTTTTTAGAAACAAAATAGGTTTTAGAACACAATTTAGTAACGGACGGAGCTGAGCGTGATAAAACAGCAAGATATTGTCTACTACATATCTCAAACGGATCAAAAATTCAGGAAGAAAAACTGCTATCTAGCAGTTTTTCTTCCTGAATTTTTTATTTGAAATTATCTAATTTAACAGGTTCTCGCCCCAGGTTTATTGATATAACCGACCAGTGACAGGTGACAATTAAAAACTATCCGACAATTTTGTAAATTTTTGCTTTATAAATCCTGTTGGAAAATATTGATATTATGTCATTTTTAACCCTCGACCAATAAAGGGTGTTATAAGTTTGACGTGTATAACACCCCTGTGTGTCTGTCACATCGTAGCTACTAAACGGCTGAACCGATTATGATTTAGTTTTTTTCTGAAAGGTAATTTAATCGAGAGTGTTAGCTAAGAACACTCTCGATTAATTAACCTTTATTTTCTTGATTCAAAGCTATGAATCAAGAAAATCGGTGTAAAATTTTCGGTGGTGGTGTTTTGAATAGGTAAATAAATAATATTTAATAAATACAAAACATTGCGGTCTCCCGACGCGATAACGCTTGCACCATAATATTCGTAGCTATATAAATTAAATTCAAAGGGTTAATTTTTTTTTTTACTTTTGAGAGTTTTTTTTTTAATATATATTTATTTTTTATTACAGTTGCATTATCAGCTATATAAAATAGGGCTCGTAGAAGGCGAAATAGACTAATAAAAAAGCCAAACCAAAATCAATACATAGAAAAATAGATTCGTCGATCTGTTTGTTACTCCTCTTAATTAATCTAAATTGTCGCCACAACAACACAATAGCAGCTCTGCGGTTATTGTGAATTATAATTATTATGGTGAACCACAGGATTATAATTGCTAAAACATTGGTACGCTTTAATTAATAATAACTGTTAAACAGGGTATTTGGTAAAAGCTTTTAGGAGCAAATACACAAATGTAATTAAATTTAAAATTAATTACAAATGTCAAAATTATGTTCCCGTTTTTATCGTAATGTTTATGAAGCAGAAAAAAATATTTACAGTACCTAATAATTATTTTGATAAGAGTTTTTTAAACAAAAAAATAAAAAATAACTTTCTGCTCTAGTGCTGCATTTCGTTTAATGAGCTTTATTCCTTGCTTCACATGTAACTTGAAAATGTTGAAAACTTAGTACGGTGTCTTAAGTGAAGTATTTTATAAAACCTAAATCATCATCTTCCTGCCCTTATCCCATGTTACTTGGGCTCGGCGCAACACGTTTTTTTCTTCTATTCTGTCCTGTCAACCGTCACGCTATCACTAATTCCGTTTTCTTTCATATCACTCCTAATACAATCCATCCATCTTTACGTTGGCCTCCCCCTCCCTGTCCATCCATCCACATTTATATTCATAACTCTTTTAGTTACGTGCATTTCATCCCTCCTCTTCACATGACCATACCAAGATAAGCGGTTCCCTTTCAACTTTTCCGTTACTGACACCACTTTTAAGCTACCTCTAATGAACTCATTCCTCACTTTATCCATTCTCGATACACATCCATCTCAACATTCTCATCTCCGCTACATGCAATCTTTTCTCATCCGTCTTTTTCACAGCCCAACATTCTGATCCATACAGTACGACAGGACCATAAAACCTAAATATGGTAAACTATTTACGACAACCACATCTGAGAGTAGCAATACAAACAAAATATGATTTTATGAAAAATCCAACTAAAATACAAAATCAATATTGCTAACTAATACTTCAATCTCTTTCCGTGGATATCGTAAGAGGCGACTAAGGCACTCACCAGAGAATGGGCAGCAGCATGCTCTGTGTATTGCAACCGCTACACTGCGATCGCCAACCCGCCTGCCAAGCGTGGAATTATAGCTAAAACCCCCTTTGAGGGATGCCTATGTCCAGCAGTGGACGTCTTTCGGCTGATATGATGATGATGATGACGACTTCCATCTATTAACTAACCCAGCCTCCAATGATCTACTGGACGACACCGGGTCCGCCTTCCGCAACCAGTCTGACCCAGCAACCTTTTTAACCACGACGTTACGGAGACGGATATGCGTTTGGGGTGAGAGGATGTTTGTTTGTTTGTGCAAACCAATGGTCCCATCTATCTCCAAAACTTCTAGTCCGATTTTGATGCGGTTTTCAGTGATGGGTTCGGGTTTGATTGGTGCACGTTCTTAGATAGGTGTTACGGTGACAACTTTTAACGCGTAGTAATTTTTTTTCTTTGTTTACTTGAAAATGTCTTCTGTATCGTCATTTTTATCTTCTCTTCTCTTTAACGAATAGCGTAGAGCTGCGGTTCAATGTTTTCTACATCATATCAACTTATTATTTTCATTACACGTAAGTTGAGTCACAACAAAGCCCCGGGCAAAGTTTAGTCGTAAATACTTATATATTATTAACTATTAGGTAAATAAACTTTATCGATATGTAGTACAATGTACACAATACGTATGCTCTCTAAAAAAATTGAAATAAAAAGCAAAATTATAAATATAAAAAATACCCACGACAGTTAAAACGTAATTGAAAAAGGGATAAAATAATTTAAAAAACCCCGACTTAAAGAATTTATGTAACGAGAATATCCGTCGGGGACTGGTTAAATTTCAACACAAATATAAAAAAGTATAGCAATAAAATATCTCCAATTATTCACGTTACTATTAAAACTGCAAAAAAACTAGTTCATTTAATGGCAGCACCGGACAGATATTCCCGTAACATAAATTCTTTAAGTCGAGGGTTTTTTAATTATTTTATCCTTCTTCAATAACGTCTTAACCGTTGTAGGTTTTTTCAAAAAAAAATAATTTTGCTTTTTTTAATGTCGTTCGTCTAGGTAATCAATGTCTAGTGGTTTGAATCCGCGACAGCTGAGCGTGTGGTTCAAAAATATTATTAGGTTTATCCATTAGAAGATTCTCATTAGCAGCCCGGAGTTTGAAAGTCAGTGATATGACACCTTCATTCCTCCGAAAGCTCGTTAATGCGTTGGACCTGCGTCTGATATCTCCCCGGTCGTGTCGGATTGCCGTCCCACCGGACTATGACAGTAAAAGAACAGAGAGTGCAACTGTGTTTGTGCGCGCACATTTGTGCACTATAATCTCTCATGCGTACTTAGGTTTAAGTTTAAAGAACTTTATTTCTCATAAGAACAACATAGTTCACTTAAAATGAGATTTATAAATTAACTTAAACTTAGACACACTTCTCTTGCTCTAGTTTAGTAGGTATACAAAATAACATGACAATATATATCAACTGTCATAGGTACAGTAGGTACTGACCATATGCGATTTAAATTTATTTTTAAATATGTTTAATTTAGTACATTCTTTTGTGTCGTTTGGCAGGTTGTTGTACAATTGTGCTCCCTCATAAATAATGCTTTTTGCCGTATGTGAGTGTGCGTGGCTGAGTTAGTTTCAACGTGTTTTATTTCTTAGGTAATGCTTGTGTGTCTTTTGAGTGAATGTTATGTTTGAGTGGATATTGCCTGTAATTATATTTTTTACTTCGCGCCTCTTCTATTGAGGTTGGCCACCGTCACCAAAATTCGGACGGGGATTTATTATTGTTAGTCAGGGAGCATCCCGTCAGGACTCGTTTGCTCCACCTTCCATCGTCCGTCGACAGAAATTAAATTAAGAAATCGTTTTATGTTTCCGTACCTCAATCGGCAAAAACGGAACCCACACTTTGTTGTCCGTCTGTCTGTCTGTCAAGACCTTTTTTCTCAGGAACGCGTAAAGGAATCAAGCTGAAATTAACTCCAACTCCAACACCTACCTCTTGGAGCAGTGCAAACCAAACTTCTAAGTCAACGCAATCTGAAGATAAGGCCGTTTCAGCTCCGTTTATGGCGCATTATTTTACGATCACAAGGGAATCAAAACCTATAGGGTACTTCCCGTTGACCCACAGTCCTGAAATTTGCCAAGAAGATAGATCTTACAGTATAAGTACAGGAAAAAGTCCGAAAATAAGGATTTTGTTCGTTTTATGTTTCCGTATCGGCAAAAACGGAACCCACACTTTGTTGTCCGTCTGTCTGTCTGTCAAGACCTTTTTTCTCAGGAACGCGTAAAGGAATCAAGCTGAAATTAACTCCAACTCCAACACCTACCTCTTGGAGCAGTGCAAACCAAACTTCTAAGTCAACGCAATCTGAAGATAAGGCCGTTTCAGCTCCGTTTATGGCGCATTATTTTACGATCACAAGGGAATCAAAACCTATAGGGTACTTCCCGTTGACCCACAGTCCTGAAATTTGCCAAGAAGATAGATCTTACAGTATAAGTACAGGAAAAAGTCCGAAAATAAGGATTTTGTTCTTTTATAAAATACAAAAAAATATGCGAATACAAACTTATATTTTTGGTTGAAGAAATGACCGTGCCGTACATTGATGTATCCGTAGGTAAAGTATACTCGAAAAAAATCAAGACTTGATCGGAACCTGCGCGAGTCTAGCTCGCACTTGTCCGGTTTTTTATCTACCAGACCATCTTTAAGTCTCGCGTACCTACAATTCAACAGGCTTTCAAACAAAGGAGACCTAAATGACTGGCATAAGGTTGGTATTACGCTAAGATAGTCCAAAGGAGAGCACTAAAAATGTAATCTAGCAGACCTTTGTACAGTTCTGTTTATCAACAGGGCCAAGATTAAACATGAAGTTTTACTGTAATGGATATTGTAATAGCAAGTGTATGTGGTAAGTGGTTAGTTCTCTTGTTGTATACCTAGTGCTTGTATTAGTTTTTATTGCAGTGTTAGGTGTACTACATATGTGCTTGAAGTTCGAATAAGTTGGGAAATATGAGACTTGACACATTTTTAAAGGCTCTCTTTTTTATTACCTGTTATTTTCAAAGGTTATGAGCAAAAAAAATTGTGACAAGTTAAGAGTAGACTTTTGGTGACCATATTTCAATTGTGACAAAAGTAAAACTTATCTTCTAAACATGGCATGGTATAAACGTGGGTTTAAAAGCACTTGCGAGCATATTTTCAACTTGTATACCGTTTTCAGTATTATATTAAACCGTTGGTCTAATTGCTATTATGAACAACTTTGACAGTCGTTACTGGTAGTCAGAAACCAGAAAACCTTAGACCAATCTTACTCAGTAACTCGGTTAAAGAAGTCACATGCATTCATCCATTTCAAGACTAGAAGCCGTTCACAACATATTTTGTTGGGAACCGACTGGCCCCTCTTTGTTCAAATGTCCGGACGACAGTAGTGCATACCTGCCAACTATGCTGCCAACATTACATATTCCAATTGAAAGCAACATAACAATAAAGTCAGCACGCTAGGTTGGTACTCCGCTTGAGTTCTGATGATGATCACGTCTCGACCTCGGCGTGTAAACTGCAACGTACTGGAGACAAAGGACCACGAGCAATTGCTCTCCAACCAAGTCGAATGGTACAAGGTATAGGAACAGAGCGGTCGTGATTTGTTCAAACGGTAACACATAAGAAAAGCTCGAGATGAACCGATGCCTCCGATTGTTGGCTATTGAACTGTCACTTATGAAACAGCCTTAGAATATGCTTGTTTTTAACCTGGTATATATTTGACGAAAGTAAATACACACAAGTAACATCCAACTTAGCCCATGGCTCCGTACCAAGTTTTATGGACTTATATGGTTAGCATGTACTTGTTTGCGGAAATTGTTCGAAAGAGTCACCGCGGCCCTGGAACGCAAAGGGCTTTAGGAGGAACACTGATTGGATTTAGTCAGTAAGAGTCTGACACGCCCTTCCGCTCCACACTGAGCGGAAGAAGTAATTTGATGATTGCCAATATTTAAAAAAAATGAAGCATTTACTTGTGCCACATCTAAGTGTGAGCTTTCGCATTGCATGAAGGTACCATGAGACGGTTTAAGTTAATCGTTAGGACAACCAACACATCAGCATTACCTCCTGTAAAATTTACAGACATCAATAGGCGTTACTTTTTCAGAACAGGTGGCGGAAGCGAAATTTGTACGGCAACAAAAAGAACCGCAGCGCCATCTACGACGAACTAACAACGAAATCCTGTATCGCGCAAGCAAAGTTCTTCGTGCGATTTGAACACATACAGCAGTTCGAATATCAACTATGGGACAGTTGCCCACCAGACACAATTTAATGACCGTCTGGTAGGAGGATCCTCCCATTTTCAGTGGAGGTATGCGGGACTTTACTCTCTGTACCGCATACCTCCATAAACCAAGAAAACAAAACTATTAATGTTAACAGAATAATGAAAACCCCAGAAGGTTACTTACAAAATATAAATTCAGAATAATTTATTAAATTGTTCAAAAGTATGTGTTGAGCACAATAAACTTCCAAAACGCTACCGCTACCACCTTGTGCCACAATTCAATTGTACGTGAATCCAAACGCCCACGCCCCCGACGGTCAAAGGCGACTGTTACTGGGAACGCTTCTTAATATTTTCTCAGGAAATAAAGGTTATTCGTACTTTCTGTGCGGGGTTACTCCGTATTTTCATTGTATGCTTTGTTTTAGAAAGAAAGTTTTTATCTAACAGGTATTGTTGCTAGTTAAGCGAAGTGTAATTGAACGTTCAATATTATGCCAGCATTTTCCTCTTCTTTATAGATAAGAACATTCTTCTATAGAAAATTATCTCGAATCTTAAGGTCACTGGCGTCATCAATGCTACATGAGACTCTTGCATTGATCTGCTTTAAAAGAACATGCTTGAATGGTAGGTTAACATGCTTGAATAGTATTATTGATAGGCTCGAGTCCACTATCTCGATGATATTCACTACTTCATGTTAAGCATTAATGTGGGTGACGATTGAGCACGCTTGCAGACTTCTGCAAATGATTTCAATCCTTAGCTGTACGCACAATGAAAGTATTCCCACAACGTTTTGTATGTTTTAATATGTAGTTTCTTCTATACAAGTGTCGTCGGCGACATTAATGCTCAAGAATACTATCTACATATCTGGTATATCCGATGTTTGAACTGTGATACTAATGAAGGTATTATCCGCGTATAAGATAATCACTGAAATGTAAAGTGGCACACTTAGATATAACTATAATAATTATATCTTAAAATTATCAAAACTACAGGAAACGATCTCTCATTCATAGAACTTCACGCTAATCAATCAATGCCTCCATTTGATTGACAACACACAGCCACGAAAAACAGGATCAGCTATTCTCGGACCCCACATTTCCATCAGAACTACGAATGATATTCGTCATTTCAGCATGTTGTCTACATTTTTATTATATCCATATTTCCGTGGATATGACAAGTTCATAACACGAGGGACAGCTACGTCCCTCGAGGCTACCCTTGTCTCTTTGATTTTTTTATTTGTCCTTCCCTTAGCGATGTTGTCCTGGCGTTACGTCATATTAAATATGTCTTCTTAATATCTTCCGTGTTTGCTCTTGTTGTATTTTTGATGACGTAAAGGCTGTTGTTGTGGCAACTGTTGCTTTCGGACAAGGGAATGTGTGCTAAGATTCTTTTACTTATGAAACTGTATTTTATTTAAGTCGAAAGACGTTTCGGTCCACCTTTTGGGAGGCCTTCCAACGCTGCATATTTTCGTTCGCGGTCGCCACTCTAGAACCTTTCGGCCCCATCAACCACTTAAGTTTGCTATTATTTGGACTATGCATGAACCTTGGTTCTCCTGTGGATATACATATATTTTTATTTGACTATTTAAAATAACATATGCAACTTTCAATTTCTTCAAAGACAATTAATTTAGTTTAATTAAAAACCAATTTTTTTTTGTTTCTTTTGAAAGTCATTTATTCAAATTTATTGTGTTCTTTACTAACATGTCACGTTACTTAACTTAAATTTCCTAGATTTTAGTTAAACCCCTTCTAAACGTTTTTCGCTAAACTTGAGTGGCTGTGGGCAAAGCCCATTGCTTGCAAAACAGATTGTTGATGGGGTCAGAAGGTGCTGGAGTGGTGACCGCGTACCGAAAGACGCAGCTGTGGAAGGCCTCCCATAAGATGGACCGATGAACTGGTGATGGCCATGGAAATCCGCTGGGTACAAGACACACATGACCGGTCGATGAGGCTACACTTGAGAATGGAAAATTTCCAGTAGTGAACGTGTTTCGGCTGATATTATGATCATAATGATCATCTTACTTTTTCAATCAACTCGAGAATTTCTTTTTGACGTGATAACGTCTAATAAATCGATGAAAGTCGGCTGCACGCACGAAAAATGACTCATTGTAACGTTACGCTCATTGTAACGTTACGATCATTTCATCAATGTTTTGTTATGACGTTGTCACGTTAAACTATCGTCCGTAAACCGACTTTACAGACAAACATTTTTGATAAGAACTACTTACCCAATTCGCAATATTGTATTGGACCCATAATTTTTAATTTCTTTTTAAGGATGGGAAATCATCAAATGACTTCTTCCGCTCTGGGTGGAGCGGAAGGGCGTGTTAGACTCTTACTGACTAAAACCCATCCGTGTCCCTTCGAAAGCCCTTTGCGTTCCAGGGCCGCGGTGACTTTTTCGAACAAATTCCGCAACCCTGGCAGGATAGGACCCATACGTAAGTTTAGAAACCGCTAAACCAATAATCAACCAGTCACCAATAAAGTCACCAACATCTCCTATAGAAACAGCCCGAGTGATTTGTAGCAAAATATTGCAGGAGTTCTCACAACTGTTGTGCAAGCCTTCAATCACAACTGACGGTTGACGGACACCCAATACGGGTGACGGACTGACGTGGGCCTGATTGACCGGTGATTGACCTAGGAGTGTTTTAGCTAGGAATACAGTTTTTGATTGCTTGCTTGTGTTATTGCTAGGAATTTATATCATGAATGGACTCTGCATAGGCGCAATAAAAGGAACTAGATTCAGTCTCAAAATTCAAAGCATTTATGTCAAATAAACCTTTTGCAAGGTTTGACAAAAATCGGAAGACAATGATTCCAACGCGTAGATATCTATAGAGACCAACGTGCAAAAAAACTCCATGAACATTCGGTTAAATCAGTAAATAGGTGTGCCAAGGCCCAGTCTTTCAGAACTAAAATGACCTCAAAATCAGTTTCAGTAAATAAATTCTCTAAAATAGTTAATTATATTTGGGACGCATCGATATTTTTTTCTCAGACATGGGTTCCGGAATATTTATCTGTAATACTCGTTTATCAATACTTAAGTTAACTTCTAGTTACGGATAAAATTAATAACTCATCAAAATCAATGCACCCACGATACATGAGAAATTCCTAGTGTGGGGCAAAGTCTGTTGAAAAAAAATACCTATGTGAGTTCACAAAGTTGTGATATAGTGATAACCCGCATAAAAAAAAACTATGCCATAAGATAAGAATAAAAAAGCTTCAATACTAAAAAATGCTGCAATTAAAAACATCATTTCATGACACCACACTCTAAAATCCTCCACATAAAGGCCCAGGATATTGTAACAACAAGTCCAGGTGACTTATTCCGTACAATGGACGATCGTTAGGAGTCGCCGGTACGCCAGCAATTTGCGCCAAAGCGGATTCTTTTAACAGACGCCTGGCATAGAATAAGAATTAGTAGATGCGGAACTTTTGCTTGAACAAGCATATTGCATCTTTAGTTTTAGGGCGTCAGGAATTCTCAAAGCAGGTTTAAGTCATAGTTTGAGCGCTTAATCACTGAAAACGAAAACGATGTTTTAACTTAGGTCCAGTTTGTATACGTGGCCACCTAGATAGCACAGCAGCCTAAGACCAAGCCAAGTAGGTATGAAAACAAGTGCGAGTGTAACTCGTGCGCCGAGGGTTCCGTACCTACCCATTATACCGCCATAATAAAATTGGTATCATTTTTATTGGTGGCAGGCGTCAACTATGTATGTACGGGGACACCCTTTAATTTTCAACTTTTTTTTTTGCTGTAATACCTTGCTTTTGACACCTTGATTTTTGTACACCTAATAGTGACTATAGACCTCAGTATTTGGTATAAATTTCAACTTGCTAAATCCACCCGTTTCTGAAAAAATCGGTGGTGACACACGGACAGACAGACGGACAAGAGAGTGGTCTTATAAGGGTTCCTTTTTTACCTGTTAAGGTACCCTAAAAAAGCGAACTGCTACCGCTACGCATGGATAACGTTACCTCAAAATCATTAACGGCCCGACCACCGCTAAACACAAATGTTTTACGTATGCACGCATCCACTCCTCTGATGTAAGATTATTCCGATCTCATGACCTATTTCGGTCACGGCAAACAATCTCAACTAGTACACTACTACATGCGCAATCACAGATCCGAGGGAGTGGATCTGTGATTGCGTTTCATTCCATTACTCTCATAATCCAATTAGATAGCAATCTGACACGATCGGAGAAAGATCCGGAGCCTGACCAGAGGCTTGACGTGCTTTCTGAGCTACGGGAGAGTCACACTACCAACTTTTAAACTCAGGGCTGACACAGAAAACACTTTACCCGACCTGAGAATCGAAACCAGGACCTCACGCTCAGAAATCGTGCTTGCTTCCCCGAGGTCAAAGGAGCAGCCGGTCGATTCTGTAAACATGTCGAAGTGAAGGCTTGGGTGAAGTGATCACGAAGTGAGCTGTCAATCCATGCAATCAAGATGTCAAGTAATCACAGAGTGAGCTGTCATTCCAACTTTAATATATGGATTGACAGCTCACCTCGTGATCACTTCACCCAAGCCTTCACTTCGATATGTTTACTGAATCCACCGGCTTTTTTTTAAGGATGGCAAATCGTCAAATGACTTCTTCCGCTCTGGGTGAAGCGGAAGGGCGTGTCGGACTCTTACTGACTAAAACCCATCCGTGTTCCTTCTTAAGCCCTTTGCGTTCCAGGACCGTGGTGACTCTTTCGAACAAATTCCGCAACCCTGGCAGGCTCTGGCCCTAGCGGGCCCCGTCTTCTATGCTGACATCTGTTTGAGACGCCATCGACCCGAGCCTGGTGGTGATCGGACGCCGCCGCCAATTGCCTCAACGAGGACACGGCGGTGCTCAGCCCAAGCAGGGCAGACCTCCACCGTGTCCTCCGGGCGATCTTCACAGTGCTGACACCAGGGCGTGTCCTCCCACTAAATCCGAAACAGGTACCTCCCGAAACAGCCGTGTCTGGTGAGAATCGACCGGCTGCCTGTCATCACGGTAACCTAAAAGGTAGAAGCGACCTCTAATCGTTACTGGCTCGCTTGTCGTTTCTGTACGTTCTTCTGTACTCTATGCCCCATTGAAATACGACGAAGATTTAAAATTAAATTCTGAAGGAGTTTGTCTGCAGGGAGCTGTTATTTTGTTCGACTGCGATATTAAATATTGACTACGTTTACTTGTGAACTGATAATGTCGTAGTTTGTGAACTTCTATTCTCTATGGACCGGTGAGCTCAGATAGAAGTTGCTCTGCGTGAAATAAAACGGTTTGGAGCTGGAGTTTATTAACTTGTGGATACTTGTAAGCATTCTAATGATAATGGTCTGGTTAAGGTAATTTAAAGTAAAATTGTACGTAAAGAATAAATATTTCACTGATTTTTTGTTACATTTCAATGACCTAATATCTGTCCTAAATTGTTCACTGATCATTACTTCCTCTGTGCATTCTGCAGGCGTTGGAAGTCCTTAAATAAATAAAATGAATTTATTTCAGGCATAACCCATAATTATCACACAATACAATTTAAAAATCACACATTAAATAAATAAAATAGAATTGGATATGGCATGTCAAATTAAACCAGCTCACCAATACATTAATTAAATCACATTAAATAACAGTAGTATGTCGAAAAACGTGGTATGAGATGTCAAAGTTTTGAGATAAATTAAATAATATTTTATTAATGATTATGTCAATCGATAAATTAACTAATTAATTATTGATAAAATTATTCATTTGATAAATTATTGATAATTAATAAAGATGCTCTGAGGTATGCGATGTGAATATTACTTCTGCCAATCTTTATCCAATCCTGTATGGCCTCAATGGTCATCTATACTAATATTATAAAGAGGTACAATTTATGAGTTTGTGAGTTTGGGTAATCTCTGGATCTACTGAACTGATTTTAAAAATTCTTTTTTTTTACGTAGCCACATTTATGAGGAATGCTATAGGCTATACAGGAACGGGAAAAACGGGATATGCGCGTACGAAGTCGCGGGCAACAGCTAGTCTCTTATAAAGAACAGAGGATCTAAACAAAGTGACTATCAGCGCTACCAATTGTCAAAAAGTCCAAAATGCGTCAAAATGTATGGGATTGACAAAAAATGGGATTGGCAATGTCATATTGTCAAAAGAAGTTGCCCGAAGTAAAAAAAATAAAATGAAATTTACTATTTAAGGAGGTGGTACACCTAGTACCTTCTCCTTAAATAGTAAATTTTATAACTAGATGAAACACAACAGGAGCCTTGCAAATTAACTGAAATTAAAATATTAACAAAATTTTGTAAAACCACCTTAATTTTACCAAAATCAACAAATTCAAAATTAAATAACAGGGCAATTTTCAATTGGATAATCTCTCTTAACAACCATTTAGTTTAAAATTTATTATTCATACACCGTACTCCTAACCTTATTTCATACTCATATGTAGCGGTTAACTTCAAAAGCTTTAAGGTGAAACCTTCTAGTTTACGATAACGAGGAACTTTAAAAGCTTCGTCACATTATAGAGAAATATATGTGTGTGTTACAGTAAAATATGATTTGCCTTCTAGCTTTAAGTTTGTGATGACAATAAATTGGATGTCTAATGCCTCAGGCTTAAGTAAAATATGTGTCTTAGGACGTAGGTAGAAATATAGCAAAACACCTGTCTTTGCTAAGGGTAAGCAGGGTGGGAAAGACTATTGCCCCGGGCGAAGACGCTCTGGGCGTCGAGAGTCGCAGGGCGATCCCCAGACAACGTAGGCGCGGGCCTGAGGACGGCGAGCATTGGGTTGCTCGCTGTCCGATCACCACGGGCCCCGTCTTCTATGCTAACATCGTCGTGATCGGACAGCGAGCCACCCAACGCTAGCCGTCCGCAGGCCCACGCCTACGGTGGCCGGAGATCGCCCTGCGACTCCCGACGCCGGGGCGCATTCTCCTGTAGCGGCGGTTGGGGCGAAGGCCTTGCCTTTCCCTCGCGCGCCCCCCCTCCCCCTCCTTCGCTAGCATTACTGCTTCGCAGAAGGAGGTGACCGCTTCCCAAGCCTCCTCGCTCCGGACCATGGATTCAACTAGGGCCGGACGCGAGAGGTTGCCGCCGCCGATCACCTCAACGAGAACACGGCGATGCTCAGCCCAAGCAGGGCAGACCTCCACCGTATGCTTCACCGTGTCCTTCGGGCGATGCTCACAGTGCTGACACCCGGGCGTGTCCTCCCGCTTAATCCGAAACAGATACCTCCCGAAACAGCCGTGTCCGGTGAGTAGGTACCTGCGTCAGGCGGAAGGTGAGGACGCCGTGGCGCCTCTCCAGCCACTCCCCAAAGAGGTGTCTTTTCGCCGCAATTATTATGTATGCCCTTATAAGACAAATTTGGTTTTTAGTCAGTAAAAAGAGGCCCCGGTAAGGTCTCCTGACGGTGACATTTTATCAGAGATTTTCAACCAAACAATAATTGTCGACGTCTCTTGGTCTATTAGTTTCTGTGGCCTGCTTGATAAAGTGGAAATCAAGTTTTCTTTACTCCTCCACTGCTCATAATTTTCTGCAGGATCCAAGACAGGTGAATCGTTTCTCCAAGACTCGTCGATCTTCATTGGCTCGACGTTAAAGTGTTAATGGATAAATCCAATAACACTTTTCCACTTAGAAAAAACTCGGGAAATAACCTCAGCCACTCATAAAAATGGTTTACCGTCACGGTATAAATAATTTCTGAAAAGAAAATTCGGTTGGTCAGTGAGAAATGTGTCAGGGTTATCCCTCGGGGTTCTTCGGGGACACGATTCGATTCCGGAAAATAAAAGTACCTACGTACACAGTCTGTTGGGGCTGTAATTCGGTTTCGGGATTTTATGTAAAAATAATAGGTCTGTGTAGTAGTTATAGTAATCACAGTGTAATCAGCCTGTAATGTTTCCAATGTTTTTTTTTTTTATTTTTGAGGAATGGGCTTGCTCTTGACCTCGATCACGCCTGATGGAAAGCAATGGATGAGGTCTATGATGGAGCGAGCGTGCCTAGAAGATGCCTGGTCACTCTTGCTTTGAAGGCAGACGGGTTACATGTGGAAGGGAACACAGACGTTAGCAGAGATCTCCATTATTTGGCTGTGCGCATAATAAATGTGAAGGAGAAGCGTTGAGAGCGAGTGGTCAAGAGAAAATAGGACTCCTCCATACAACTCCTTACGAGGGAATGACTGCTATCCACGCAGGCAGTGCGGGTTGGTAAATATTAAGGCGCCATCTCGACATGGACATTTATACGTCAATTTCTCCGTGCAAACTCCATAAGAATATAAAATATCATGAAAGATTATAAACTCTCGATAAATTGTCAACTGAACGATCGGAATTCTTTTTTACGCATCAAAATTTGACTGACATAAAATGGCGACCAATCAGAGCACAAGTCTACAATTTATCCGTTTTCTTGTGATATTAAACCTGGAAAGAAGGCTATCATTGGTCTATTCAGAGAAAACAAAGATCAAGTTTCCGATTTAACAATCACACCAAAACAGATAAATTGTCACAATTTCTCGGAACGCATGGAGATATTATAAAAAAGAAGATTTTTATTCGTATAATTGCAGAGTGTTCATTTCACAATTTTATCGAAAGTTTACAATCTCTCAAGATATTTTTTAATCTTACGTAGTTTTCAATTATCCGGTGACAGATACACATTCATACAGTTGTTATAGAATGAAGTAGGCACAAAGACGACAATACCGCCGTGAGACGTTCGATCGTAGAGCTGGTGCCTAATGCTGGCACTTCAGTTAGCGTATTTATCAAAATATTCGTGTCACTTGTGTAATACAAAACCTACCTTATGTTATTCATGTTAAGGTTAATCTTGTATTGGTGGTCTAACGCCAATATTTTGAAAAATACGCCAAGTGAAGTTCCAGCATTACATATCTTCGGATATGGCTAACAGGCAAGTTATATTTCGTTATAAATCAACTCTTGACCTGGATCTCCCTTGATGCTATTCTGTTTTTTTTCCCTTGACTTCGGAAATCGCTGATCACCCGCTTACCACCATTTTCACATGTTAAATCTAACCTTAAAAGTACCTAACCTTAGAACCAACACAATGGCCTGGCACGCGACGATGGCATGCGACCGGACGGTATGTCTTTATTCCCATGGAAGATGGGTAGG
This sequence comes from Mamestra configurata, assembly GCA_002192655.3. Lineage (NCBI taxonomy): Eukaryota > Metazoa > Arthropoda > Insecta > Lepidoptera > Noctuidae > Mamestra > Mamestra configurata. The sequence goes on from NDFZ01005327.1 coordinate 394,074, forward strand.
CCTTTAGCGTGGGACGTTAATTGACGCCATCCCATCTTCCTAGCTCGTCGTGCTGTACTGGTGCTGCTGCTGCGGCTGCGGAGAGCCTCAAGCAGCGGAAATATAATAACCTAGTTGGTAATTATACTTTCGAGCCGTTTGGAGTTGAAACTCTTGGACCGAGGCGTCCGAGTGCTCATGCGTTATATAAAGAACTAGCTGAACGCTTAGTTGACTGACTTAGCTGGCTTTTACCTTGGACGGAGGATAAGCATTGCCATACAACGTGGCAATGCCGCCAGTATTTTGGGCTCACTTCCAGTCGATAGCGATGCGGACGAATTTTTTGACGCCATATTTTAGTTAGGAGTTTTTATTTTTATTTGAAGTGTAAATAGTTAGTTTAGTATTTAAAAATGAAATGTACATGTTTATTAATAAATATCACCTTAAAAGTTTACTTTCTAGTTCTTTCAAGAAATTCAGACTATCGAACAGTACTAACTGACTGCATTACTATGATTACCTACATTGAGTTTGAAACCTAGCCAAACCCGACACTCTTATGTTCAAAAAATAGTTCTGCTAAAAGTCACAGATATGGAATTATTATGAGAGTACCACAGCTATGTTGCGGAATTTCTTCGAGACAGTCACTTGGCCAAGAGGGCTTTAGAAGGACCGCGGATGGGTTTTAGTCAGTATGAGTCTGACACGCCCTTCCGCTCCACCCAGAGCGGAAGAAGTCATTTGATGATTACCCATCCTTAAAAAAAAACCACAGCTATGTATTGTATATTGGTAGATTTAAACAAGATAACAAAATATATTAGTCGAAATCTTTAATTTCACATACCTATTCATTTAATTGTTTTGTGAATAGGTAGAACCAAGTGTTTACGTTACCAAAACACAGTTTAATTCGTATCGTTTTGTATTTCAATTAATTAAATACTTCTGTAATGCAAATTATTTGCTATTGTATTATTATTTGTTATTTTGTCTAAACTTTACAACCACTAATGGTGGTCTGGTTGAGGAAAATATCCACTTTAGTAATATTACCCATATTATATAATAGTAAGTACCTGGATAACCGGGCTCGTTTTTTTTGGTAAACGTTTTCTAAAATTCAAACCTAGCTAGACCGATTTAACGCCCCCGAAACCCTCTGCATACTAAATTTCATGAAAATCGTTGAAGCCGTTTCCGAGATTCAGATTATATATACATACATACATTCAAGAATTGCTCGTTTAAAGGTATTAGATAGATAGATAGATAACCTATAATATAAATATTGGCACCACAATCACATAAAGGTTACCAATGCCACTATCATGATGATAGTTCTGAAGCGATTACTTACTGTACTTTATAACTTGTTCTATTTTGTATGCAATGACTACCAGCTACAAATAATAAACAATAGCACAACTACAAAAGAAAGAATAGGGTATTTGACTGTAAAAAACTATTGAACAAAAAATATTGAACACGTATTTTTTTCTTTTGTCACGTAAACAAAAAATTAAGACGATACAGTGCGTTGAAAACTCGTGTGACGTCACTCACCAGTACACTTTTTGCTGGAAAGTGACGTTACAAGCCCCCACTCTTTATCTTTGATGCGTTTTATCTTAGTATTTTTTATTGATTTGATAAAATAAAAAAAAACGTATCCAATATTTTTTGAAAATCTAACTGACGGACTAAATATAACCATTTTTTATTAACCCAGGCAACATTCCTATTGTAATGTTGGTATCTAGTTGCAGAATTGTTTGAAAGAGAACACGGGGCTTAAAAATCAGACACCCTCCTGCTCCGCCCAGAGTGGAAGAAGAAATTTAATCCCATTTACCCATCAAAAAAAATGGTATCTGAAACATAAAAACTTTATTCAAAGACTGAATTAATGACAAAACAGTAATATTCAAATCAAAGTTTAAAAGTAATTTACAATTTTGTTTTAATTGTGGTCAACATTATATTGTATTGCAACAGAAATAAATCCAACCAAATTCAAAATAGTAAAATCGTACCTTTGAATTTTCAATTTGATAGCCAGACATTTCAACATTATTACAATAATGCTGAAATGTTTACCCAAATCCTCTGGGATAATCAACTAATTAATATCCATTCAATTTTAGGCTTATTGCACAATAGCAGTAACAAACCGGCAGATACAACTTTGTATACAAACTAATTACGCTTCTAAACTCCAAAGACATTGTTATGGTATTCCGTATAAATCTCACCGCAAAGTCTAAGTTGAAGTGAGCTGTCAATCCATTGTCAAGTCATAATCGTCTTTCTTTTCGAGTCGATGATTAACACCTTAGAATATTTGGGCTCAGTAAGGTGCTACGTAAATTGCATCGATGACATTCACTAAATCCTCGAATTCGGCACTTCACCTAAGTTTTTACGGTAAGTTGATTACATTACCGGCTGCTTACTTCAGGCTCATTTCACCTAAGGTTTGAGCAAAAAAGACTAGCAGTACCCGTCACCCTTGGGGCACGGAACCCCAAAAATGAAGATAATACAGTGCCTTGAAATTTCGCACGACGTCACGCCTTAGTACACTTTTTACCTAAACGTGACGTCACAAGCCCCTACCTTTCTCATCTTTGATGCATTTTATCTTCGTCATTTTTATTAATTTGATAAAGAAAAAAATACGTGTCAAATATTTTTCGAAAATATAACTGACGGACTAAATAGATTCGTATTATTTTTACTGAGGTATCATCCCTATTGCTACCCAAGCATTTCCTGTGTAATCGCGAATACGGGTTTAAGAAGAGGAAATGTGAAATTTAATAGGAAACACTGTAAGAATACTCCGGATTTTGAGAGCTGCACTTCAACTTTTAAAAGGGCATTACTGTTTTATTACGGTTGCGTATAGTGCCTGCATGTTAGGGGTAGTACGATGAAAACTTGTTGCAGATAGGATGAGAATGAAATGCAATCTACATTGCTTGCTTAAGGTTTTCAGACTTAAGGCATGTGTCATTATTGCCAATGTTTTTTATAAAATAATTTAATTACTTTAATAGTAACCATGTGCTAGAACAAATAACTCCGTGTCACAAGTAGGTCGTGGGTCAAATAATCTTACTGTGATATTCTTCATCACCCTTATATATCACCTCGCAAATTTGTAATATTCTTTTTAATAAACTCCATATTCCATTACTTTAAATCCATATTTTGGTATCTCTTGAATATTGGTATCATATTTTATGTCCTAAGCTGGTTTTGTCTACACATTTGTCTTAAATACGTCTCAACACAACACAAATTATTATGATTTGAGAAAAATTTAAATGATTTTTATTTTTTTACAAACCTTCCACTATCAGCCGAAATAATAGTCCCCTTGAATCACCGCAAAGTTTCACGGTGCAGAGCTTTTAATTTAAAGCCAGAGCTATCCCATTTTACCTTGTGACTTCCACAGTTGATTGTACGATGTCCCAACCGCATTCTCTCATCAAAATCTGACCCAAATTTAAGATTCCTAATGACCCTGGTGTAAATTGTGGACCAACCACTGAGGCACACAATAAATAGATCCAGAAGGTCTACTTCATCTTCGTCGTTACCTTAGTGTTGAAGAACGTGACCACAATCGAGTCATCTCCAAGTTATAAAGTCTTGTCTTCTTCTGATAGCAGTGTCAATTACTCGTTATATGCTGTCTTACAAACAAACAGCCTTCGTAATCACGTCTGATTTTGATCCTACAACAGTAGATTCTGATGCGTCTATTTGTGAAGTACAAATAGACGCATCAGAATCGACTGTTTTAGGATCAGACTGACTGTGTTTATCAAATTGCCTAGGAACAGATTTGTAATTAAATTGCGAGACACCAAACTAGTCTAAATATCTAATAAGAACTACTAAGAATATCTTTCGTAGCTAGGCACCCAGTTCCTTTCAGTAAAATGGGAATAGTCAACTGGAATGGTTGCTTAAGGAACCGTTCACGTTAGTTAGATATTGCCAAACTAGAGGCTGCATTGCCTGAGGTAAAAGGCAATGGGCATTCGAATCGTTCATACGGGGGATACGGGGGGATATTCTGTAAAAATATCACCGTGAACATTTAGGTGAAGTGAACTTGAATTGAACTACTGCTCTGCATTCCAATTGATGTTTGGATTGGCAGTTGACTTCACCTAAGTTTTCACAGGGAGAATTTAAGAGAATAGCACTACTGCGCCACTATAAGGGAGTCATAGCTATGGGTGTGTGAATTATCGGTTATTGCATAGAGTGAACCTTCTGTTCCTATCTATTCTGTGGACCAACCGCTGGGGATTCAATTCAGGCTGCCCTTTATTTATCGACGTTGACTTAGTTTGTGGATTCTTTGTGATAATCAACTGGATTTTACAGAAAGGTAGTTTAGAAGACCTAATCACAAGATTTTGTCGATGATAAAGTATTACTTTATCTTTAACTCTCATATCATCATCTAAGTAGGTACTCTTTACCATGTAAAATGTCACTTGCGGTTTACTTTGACATAACCAATTTGCATAATTGATTGTGTGCTAATAAAACGTATATGCCATAAGGAACAGAGACGTTTCGAGGTTTGAAATACGACATGATGTCAATATTTTCCATACAAACCAAACGTGTCAGTGAATACTGTTACGCGCCAGAATTAATGCTGGGGTCATAACGACAGTAGTTACTACTACTCGCGCCATCTAGTATCGAGTAGCAGAACTAGTAAAGTCAAGTACTTTCTAGTCTTTTCTATGCTAGAACATTCTTGGGTTCTCAACATCTGGTCGGTATTTACGCGAACTTTCCAAATGTTTCGACAGTAGAAGGTTCTGGAATTAATCGACCTATAAAAGGACCGCATAGCCCGCGACCAAGTCAGTAATGGATTTGCGATATGAGCGAATACATCGGAAGCGATCTTCAAGTGCGATTAAAGTGATCAGTGGTGAAGTTGTGTTTATAATTAGTATGTTTCAAAGTTGTAATTAGTGTTAACTTAAAGAGTCATTTTGATTATATAATCGGCTATTTTTATTGTCACGAACCCCAAGATCGTAACAATACCAATAGAAACTGGCAGCTTGCTTGACAATATCATACCAATGCCTGTGACAGCTGAAACTGGCGCAGTCACAAAATCAATATTATTAGCAAGTTCTGGTTTATTTCGGTCTCTGGAGGCCAATTCTCGTACTTTAAAAACATAAAAATTTAGTCGCAACACCGTCTCGGCGACAATCAATGTCAATCAGGTCAAAAGGTAAATAACCTCTTGTTTTTTGAATGCAAATAAGCGCACCTTTAAAATATAAGAATTGCCTCTTTGCTGAATACTGTAAATTAATGAAAGATAATAATAAGTAATAAATGAAACAAAATATTAAAAAAAATATCTCAATATTTTAATAATTATTAACAATAATATTATTGTGAAACAATCAACGTCATCATAAACTATCATTTAATAAAATCGCAATATTTAACTAAATCAAACAAACAGTACTGAAGGGCGTCGATATTTTACTAAATGCAGTAACAATGCGCGATTTGGTAATATTCACATTCATCCCTTTTGTATATAACAAGTCAATTTATAATATCAATTTACAAAAATATATTAATCATTACTATACGTATAAAAGTGTTAAATTCGAAATTGTTTTACAACCAGATGTTGAAGATATAGAAAGGCTAACGGAAGACGTTTAGAACGCAGGCCATTATGTACAAAAATACTGTTTTCTCTCTTTCTTTAAAGAAACAAAATGATAGTTCCTTACAAAATGACTTCTAATGAGTATTGAGTTTTTCTGTAACTTGAAACAGCTGGAATTAGTCTCCTTATTTCGCCATCTTATTATAAAACACTTCGCTTTCCTACCAAGGAACTAAAATAAATTCGGATAATATTTACAAAATATGCGATTCCTTTTCTAAATGCTGGAAACTAGTAAATAATACTGTATTATTAGTACAACCTTAACTAAAAACGGCAAGATACATACGCAAATATATTTACAATACGTTTGAGCATACAGGATACCTTAGGATGTATTTAATTAAACTAGTAAAGATAAAAATGATGTAAAAATAGTTTGTATTTACAAAGAATTGTTTCAAGTGCATAAGGCAAAGTAGTCGTATATAATAACTAATGATCCTACTATCTTTCAAATTCTTGCTTTAGGACACACTGTACATTCAATACTGAAATATGACAACCATGAATCTAAAACGTCCTATCTACATTTTGGTCAAATATTTTAGTATGAATAAAAATCTTGTAGCCAGGTTGTACACTTTGGCTTTTAAGTCAAATAAGCAGTCAAGCACGCTAGCTATTTCGACTGCGAGTTGGTTACTCGTACGTTTACCAATCCAATTTGCCTGCACCACATCACGGCACGTCGGATTAGAAACGTTAAATCCTTAGGTGTATTCGATTTTGGTACAATGTTTATGGATTAAGAGCATTTCTTTCGAAAGGAAGTCACTTATAAAATCATCATCTTAAATGGATCGAATATGTATCTAAATTATTGTTTGTACACCATTTAAATTTAAATCATCGGCGGCCTATCCATTTACTAACCACTTTTGGTTAAGCGCTCTTCCCAGTCCAACCAGATGCAGCTGAAGCCAGTATTATCATGTATACATACATGGAGGCCTATCTGAAAGTTAGGTTACAATTTGATGATAGTAAGATCACTGTTAAATATCTCATGCTAAAGTTCTACAGCCTCAAAGCAGTCATCAGGGCGTTTATTGTGAAGCTTAAAAATATCACCATTTTGAAGCTCCGGTAACGGTTTTTGATGCAGAATCTCGCTTTCACGAGTTCTGCAAGCTCCTGGCGAGATCTTTCGTAATAAAACGCCTCAGAAAACGTTGAATCCAATCAACATTTTTGAAGGTAACTTATGCTGCACTTGTCACCAATTCGTTTCGTGTCTTTGTTGCACTGTACATCACTTTGTCACTTAGCTCAACCACCTTTCTTCCTTCTACTATTTCTTCGGGTTAAGATAAGCACTTATCAGGTGCTTTGGTTTAGGAGTTGACTGTTTGCAGAATCCAAGGAACGAACTTTGATATCCTGGTGCAAACTCCGGGTAAGTTCGCTTCGCCGCATCCGATACCCCAGCTGATGATTCCAGCCAGGAAATACTTCGAGTCTTTGCCTTTGACCTGTAATGAAAGAGCGAATAATGGTCAGAAATATTATAATGCCATTATTTCAGCTATCTGTTCAGCAACTTGGTTCACGTTTAAGAAAACTATTCATGACATAAACTTAAACTTAGAAATTTCATTAGAGCAGCTCTTTGTCAGCAAGCCTTTTCTTGTCTCTTAGTAAAATCCTCAAAATTTTGTTCAAGAAGAAAGTGTTAATTATTACTTGTTTCTAAGCCTGTACATGTTTAGCGAAGATTCCAGAAAACCAAAGTAAAGTACGTTCAAGATTTGTATAATGAGTTTCCGAAACTCCTGTATAAACTATTTCTTGAAACCTGTAATGTTATTCATGAAAGTTTTGAGCGCCCAAGATTTGTTGATACTTATGAAGCTTTAGTAACTAAAATTGTTGGAATTTTTACAACCATAGTTTCCCTAAAATATCCTAAGTAGGTGCAATTAAGGGACATGGCGAAAGTTGGAGGGGTTAATCAACATTTAACTAGTAATTTTGTGGATGAGGAATTGTTTTATTACTGCTGTACTATGGGGTCTCTATGGGTTAATGTGGCTGTTGAAAACTTTTGATAGTAAGGTTTGAATAGCAAACAGCTTTTGTGATTTTAAACTATTTTGCTACGTATTCTTTATTTTATGAAAGTCTATAAACTCTCTCACCACGATTTCTAATATTCCGTGTTTTTTAACGTTTATTGGGTTAAGTAGAATGGGCTCGCATTATTTATTTCATGTCTTCCTAATTATAATAATGACGTTTCATCAAGTGCTTACCTGCAAAGGACCTCCGGAGTCTCCTTGACAGGAGTCGTGACCTCCCCTCTCGTGGCCAGCACACAGGAAGATGTCTGGAATGAACTCGTGCCTGCCAGCCCTCAGAAACATTGACTTACATCGCTCGTTCGATACTATCGGTACTTGCACCTGAAGATGAAAACAAAATCATGTTGCTTAGTTAAATTTTCAATGGCGTCAACAATGGATAGGTTAAGATTGTCTTTTTGGGGTTCTACCTTTGACAAACTGTCAAATAAGCTACCAGCAGTAGCTGAAACGTCATGTTTGCCTTTCCATCATGACGTTTCAGCTACTGTTGGTAGCTAATTTGACAGTTGGTTAAAGGTAGATACGTTATTGAAACCGACTGTAAAAGAAGAGTTGCAAATTCCAATCATATCCATAAAAACAAAACACATCTCAGTCTAACAAACGACCACTTCAAGACAGGGATAGGAATATAGCTAAGTCAAAACATATTATTAGGTTGAGTTACATTTATTAACCTAGGTCTTACTTTCATCGCCTTAAACTTTTACAAAAAAAAATTGTAGTCATCATCATTTCAGCTAAAGCTGCTCGATAGCTTGGCATAATGCCTCCTCTAAACATCACCTTAACAGTGATCAAATATTCATATTTGTTTGTTAAGTAAAAAAGTTCAAAAACAGTCATATTTACCTCTTGCAGAACCGACGGCAGTACACCACCTTCAGACAGCCTCCCCCATCCAGTCACCGTAGCATTCTCCCCAACCAACAGATCATCAGTTGCTGGCAAACATATGGGCGAAATATGAGGAGCAAACTGGACAGGAGCCTCCAACTTCACCAGCGCCAAGTCATACTCATAAGTATAGTAGTTATATTTTGGATGAACAGCCTTTCTGGCTACTCCACTCTCCACAAAGGGAAATTCTTCTGATACGGAAGAGAAGTCGTATTCGCCAACCCGGATCCTTATTTGTGAAGTTAGAAGACTGGAATTGAGAAATTGATTTGGTTAGTGATACTATGCATGAAAAGCTGAATGTTTCAGTGTGTGTGGTAGATTTTGAGTGCCACCACTACGTTCATTATCATCATGCAGTATACGAGTGCAGAAAAGTTTTGTTGATGAAATTTTTTTTATTGATGATTACAATTAATTCTTATTTCTCCTGTTTTAGCATACAGAACGACTCTGCTGTCTTCAATATTCTTCAGTCGCATTTTAAGAAACGACGAAAAGCCAGTAGTTTTTAATCCCCAAAACTGCACATAAAGTACTTGAAAAGTATCTCAACATATGCAGTAAGGCTCCAATAGTCCATTGTGTGTAGAAGCTATTAAAACTCGCTTAGACCGACAGACGAACGGTTCGCCTTAATTCCCGCAAAACCAACAAACGTTAACGCTGACCGCCATTTTGTATTGACGGTAAAACTAGGAAAGATGGTTACGATGTCCTACAGTTTCCTTCAGAAAATCTATGCTCTGATATTTGTTGCTTTATCTTAAGCTGGTGTAGTGATAAGTAGATGAATTTCAAACAATCACCTTTGTGTTACTTATAGACAAACTTCTAGAAAACAGTCGGTCGATTTTATTAAAATAAACTCACCGTGTAAGCTTAGGTGAAGTAATGAAGGGAGCTGTCATTCCATACAAACAAGATGCAGTGATAGTTCACTTCACCCTCACTCCACCTACACGGTGAGACATTGACAGAATAGACCGGCTGAATGAGACACTACAGGATAATAATAAAGTTTTCCAAGAATTTCAGTACCTACCCCTCAAAATAAAGAACCTCAGTATATACCTACATTTATTGCGGTCGTAAAAAGACTATATCTATGTTGCAAAACATAAAGTTGCAGTCCTTAAATTTTGTAAAACCTTATCCTGTATAAGACAGCCGCCATTAAATATACTTCGCTTTTAATTCCCTTTTAACAGTGTTTAGACCGTTCCCTTTACTTTGTTTTTACAGTAATCTACTTAGAGGCGACTAAGAGATGGGAAATATAAAAAATAAATGAAAAAGAGCCGCCCGTCTGTCTGTATGAATGCGTTAATCTTGGGATTACTAGATGGATTCTGATAAAACATTTCTCAGGCAGACTTAAGATGTTTAAGAGTTTTTTCGCGATAAAAGTGAGGGAGGAATGCGAATTGTGAAATTGTGAGCAGTTTGTTTCAAGCTAGCTGGCCTTTTTAAGTCGACAGTATTGTGAAGAATTAACGCTGAGGTACTTTAAATAAAAAAGCCAATGTTTAGCCTTGGTCTTGTTGTGGTTAAATCAAGTAATTAAAAAGGAGTACTTAATCGTTGCGGTAGAATTAGGACAGAGCTACTTCGCGAAATGAAATTGTTTTCTGTTTAAGGAAAAACCATGGTTTAAATTTGTTTAATATTACAGCCGTATTCTCTTTTTTTTTTTAAAGATGGGCAATCATCAAATGACTTCTTCCGCTCTGCGTGGAGCGGTCGGGCGTGTCAGACTCTTACTGACTAAAACCCATCCGTGTTCCTTCTAAAACCCTTTGCGTTCCAGGGCCGCGGTGACTCTTTCGAACAAATTCCGCAACCCTGGCAGGCTCTGGCCCTAGCGGGTCTTCAATGCTGACATTTCTTTGAGGCGCGCGTGAAACACAACGCGCCATCGACCCGGGCCTGGTGGTGATCGGACAGCGAGCCTCACAACGCTCAGCCGTATTCTCTTACAGTATTATTATGTAAAAGCTGGAGTATTGCCAGTCCAATTTTCATACGGTTTTCTTTAAAACGACTGTTTTATCAAAACACAGAATCAGCGCACTATCAAAATAATGAAAGTATTTGTTCGCAGAGCACGAACAGAAATATACTTTAGCACTGTTTTGGGATGCAAGTTGCAGTGGAAATGCAAAACGGTTAATAGAATCAAGTCTGGTGAAAAATATGTGTTTTAAAATGTAGTGAATTTGTTAATTCACATTCTGGTAAGATCCTCTTGGTTGAAAATATGTTATGGATAGCGAATAAAAGGTATTCGCAGTATTCTTATTGTTCTTAACGTGTCTTTATTAATATAATTTAAGAACTGGCACTAACGTTAAGGGCTTTAGTTTATGAAAGGTAAACTTATGTATGAGGGTATGTCATTTTGTGGCAATTAAGTAATTTTTTTTTCTTCTTTCTTTCTTTCAGTATCCATAACATATATTTTTTTCATTCCATGCCTTTGATTCCATCTTTACAGAACTAGCTGAAATTATTGAATCTGAATCACAAATCTATTTACCAAATATTGGAGTCAATTCATTAAAAAGTTATGTCTACTTCTTTAAGATAAATCGATTGCCCAGACACGTTTCCAGTAGACTTCTACCTACTTTGGTTGAATGTTATATTTGCGTTGTTTCAATAGGTACGGATCGGACATCAAAAACTTAGTCGAAGATAAACGAACAGCTTTGTAGTTACATGGTACCTTATCACTTGGTAGACAAAACCGGCAGTCAAAAATTACTCACTCGTCCACACAATGCCCAGCCGTTGCAATCCAGCCTTCATTGATGATGGCTCCACCACACCTATGCGTTGATGAGAAGCCGAAGTAGGAGGTTCTCCTGACTGACACCTGCCACGGCCACCGGCCGAAGGTGGAGTCCTTGCCGCCCATGATCCTCGACTCTGGACGTGGCCACATTGCTGTAAGGCCACATTCTGCGGAAATAATAAAATTATTGTATTTATTACTTTATTATATTAATTATTGTATATATTTTATTTGCCACCTACGTTGATAGCGTCGCTTCCATTCAAGTAATCAGTTCCAGATTTTTAACACTTCTCTTAATGTGTTGTTGATATATTTGAGGCGATACTCGAAAAAAAAGTTTAGTATTATATTCAGTTTCGAACTTCACCGATTATTACGAATATTGATAAGCAAAAGATAAATGCGAATGGCCTTTTATCGTTAATCAACCAGAGAAAACCTATTTATCGGTTTCGAAATTAAACAAAACACATTAAACAAACTTTGAATCGAGGCTTGCACCAAAAAGTTAAATACGATGACGATAAGTGCCCCAACCCAATGGAAAAGCGCAAACACTTTTGCTCATTTAAAAAAATGTTACTCTCACGATAAAAACATAATCCCATTTAAATGCAAAACGCTAAAGTAACACACATTTGCTCTGCACTTTGAGTGCAAACGGGGTCGAGATTACTCCACAATCCCTGATAGAATCATTTGAATGCATTACGAAAAGGTATCGCAAACGTAGGTAAATTACGGCGGGAACTGAGGAAAACCATAAAAAGTTCCAACTCGAGTTAATGGCTCTTATAATAATGCATTTAATGTAAGGGTTCCTAACGGGCAGGAAGATTTGTGAGCGGGAAGTCTATTTGGGTCGAGTCTATGTAATTTGCATTTGGCGATTTTAATTCCGTAAGAGAGGTTAAACGGATTTTAATGCTATGATGGGTATTCATTGTGGAGATTTTATCAAAGATTGTGTTTCTAATATTTCTATGATGTCTCGTTATTAGTAATAGCAAACGAATAAAAATGGTAGAAAAGAGTCATAAGATTGAAAAAACAAAAACATTTATCCCTTCAGTTTTTGGTGATCATGGTGGATATTCCACCCACAAAACTTTTGGGAATATGTACTTTCATTTTGGGAACAGAATAGAAATTCCTGCCGGCGTCTGTTTGCTACAACCTGGAGGTATTAACATAATGATAATGAAACACAAGCTTTTATTCCGTTTTTTTTCTGTTGTGTTATATGTATAGTTTTCTTTTTTTTTTTTTCTCAATTTTCTGTTTCAAGTGATACATGTGGAAACTTGTAATTGGCCATATATTTTGTTTAAACTTTTAGTTACAGTAATAAGTTACATGAGTTTTTCTAAAATAAATTAAATAAAATAAATAATTCAAGAGTAAATAGGTTACTTCTAAGCAAACGAGCTTCATCATCGACCTCACCTTCGCTCCCCATTAGATGAAATTGTGGTTAATCGTGAGACTGTCAATAATATAAAAAAAACTAGAGGAACCGTTGTTCTGTTACCCTAATAACATTCGAACATAGGTAAAAACTAGATCACGCGCCAGGTCACCTATGCGTTTGACTGATCAAGTTAAATCCGGACTAGAAATCCGCGTATCTGATTGCGCCTGACAGTCTGCCAACAGGGAAAGATGGCGGGAGATCGTGCGGAGAGCTGTGTCCGCCTCTACCATCGACGTAGACACCTCGACGTGACCACGACCGCTTTGTCAGGAATGAAACGATAGAGAAGAAGATGGGTAAAACTGACATTATATTATTTTTACCATTACTTACGTACACCAATTCTTTTACCTGTTGCACATTTCTATTCTCTCCTACGACTATTTGCCTTTCCACCCTATTTCCTTCCCTAAATATGTATCAGCTCATGTTTGCTTTTGGATTCCATATTTTAGACTTACCAACAGAATTGGTAGCAGCAGTAGTCTGAATTGGCGCAGAAGTGGAATCCTCAGTTCTGTTGATCATATTCAGCGCCGGGTCCTTAATCTTGATGTGGTTCTTGTGTGGCTTTGTCGTCGTCGTGGTGAATTTCTTAGTTGGCTTGGGCTTTCCCGCTGGCTTCTCCCACGAGGGTCGCGGTTTCGTGATGAAGGAGGGCTCCGTCGTGGCCTGCCAGTGGATCGTGTTCAGGTTGCTCGGCCTTGATATGAATTGGCCTGGAAGTTACAAAATATTGTGTTACAATTTACAATGGTTTAATCAATGAAAAGGTATTGCAATCTACAATAAACAAGAATCGTAAACAACGTGTAACAGAATAGCTCTTAAGGGGTCATTGTACTCATCATTATGAACAACTTTTACAATGGGACCAACACTGAAATCGACTCCCCCATACAATTCTGTGCGCATAACTCGACAAAATGTACTGAACAGCTGATTTTTTTAAACACGTTGGATTCTGGTATCCAGTTTATGATTTCTGTGTTTTTTTTATGGAATCAGGCATTGCAGTAAAATAAATTGCTAAAACATATTTTTTCTTTAGAGCACGTTTGTCTATCAATTGTTGGAAGGTATTCCTACTAACCCTAGTAGGAATACCTTCCAACAATATATAATATGGATGTACACCTCTTTAAAAGATAGAGGCGTGATGTTAATGTAATAAGGCATACTGCCATCTTCCTTTTTAGTTTCAACTTAAAAGAATGCCTCTTCCACTACCTTCCTAGAACTAAGTTGTTCAGTACCTAATTTCTACGAACGGCACCAAGGTATACCATCCTCAAAGTTTAATACTGAACGGATAGATGGCAGCACCGTCTTTGCTAAAGAAGCTATAATTAAGTTTCAAAACAAAGACCCACCTGAGTTGATACTGTTCTCCGAATGCTGCTCCGACACAGCCATAGGCCGTGCTCCAGATAATATGCTAAGACTAGACGAAATCTTATTGTGGGGACTAGTTTCCGCTTCACTGTTCGGCCTATTTACATTTTGGTATTTATTTACACTGTTATAAGGTATTTTATTAACTATATCACTATTTTGTTCGCTACTTGAATCTAAATTTCCTAATGAAGGTAAGTTTATTTCTGGCGGCCGGTAGCTGTATGACGTCGGGGCGCCATCTATTGGTTTGGTCATGAACGACGGCCGCTGAGTTTGCCAGTTCGGCCGCGAAATGGTTTGTGTCGATGTCTCTGGCGGTTGAGTTGTGGTGCGGGGTGTACTAGATGGCGTTGTGTACGTCCTTTCAGTGACTGTGACTGGTGGTGCGGGTTCTGAAAAATCAATGATGGTAAGGTGAATTTTGGTTCGTACTGTTATCACTAGATGGCTTTACTGGATTCAAAATAAAGGTAAAAGAAACAGAATTTAAATTTTATTATTTTGGTTTCTAGACCTTTAAAGATTGGCCATGAATCCATGGATGACGATCATGGATATATCCAGGATATTATACAAATGACTGCACATAAGTAGGTACCTACCTAACCTACGTCTGGTCTGACCTCTGACCCAATTACTTGGCAGGTAATTTAGTAATCTGCCTTGGTAAGACAGGTACCCGTAACGACTGTCTAAAATATATGACTTATAGGTTGCATGTATAGCGGTGTCATTGGAATTTCGTTAGGTCCTCAATGGTGCAGCACTAAAGGCACTCCAGCAAGTTGTCTTGCTGCTCCTTATCCAAAACATGGCCCACAAGGACACTGCACTCACATTTGGTGCCAAACTGGTCATTCAAACTCTATTTATCCAAGTTGCATTCGCATTGGTTAACAAGAAGAATAAGACTGTTACTGCGGAAGCATCTCACCTTCCACAACCACCGGCTTGTCGGGCAGCCGACAGCAAGAACCGAACATGAAGCCGTCGACACACACGCCAGCATGTGTGCCTCCCACCCGGTTGCACTCCTGGACCCACATGCAAGCGCCGCGCGCTCCGCCTGCCACGCACGACTTGCGCGACATCTGGTAACCTGGGGAGCAGAAAATAAAGAAGGTCTTAGTTTGAGAAGATAGAATTGATAGTGAGGGTGCAGTGAAGTTGAACATGCTGCAAGAATCCTTAAGCGAAGAAAATAAATCGGACGAAAAATTAATAAGACTTCGAAGAATAAATTCGTCTTAAGCCTTAGCATACCGGCCCTTTTACTGATTCCAGGAATATGATCATTTGAATGAAGTTAACATCTTAAAAAGTTAGCCAGAACTTTTCTAGAGGTGGTTAAAAAGACGATAAAATAAAACAACTGAAAAATATAAACATTCATACGTCAACATAATTATTTACAATTTATTTATATTATTTAAATTTAACTTTTAAATCGGTGGATTTGCAAAATATTTTTCAGCGATAATAAAAACATCATCTACTTTTCAATTTCCACGAGCAAAAACAAAAATACATGTTTCATCAATTAACTCGACAACTGAAGATTAATTGACCAGGAAAAACATGGTTAGACCCTACCCCAAAATAAAAAGGGCAAACGCTAAAGTGAGCCGATCCATTCGACACAAATAGGAGCCCCTTTCAATTTAGGTAAATTGGTTCAACGGTTTTTTTAAAAAAGGTCAAAGAAAACACACATACTCGTAAGAAAGGATAAATTAAATCAATCAATATATATTATGTGTGGGTTGAAAATCAGCATTTTTGTCTAAGCAGTGTTTATCAAAATTCCTTAGCAAGATCCTATCTTCAAGCCTCAATGGTAAGGAGTCATACTACAAACCATGCCTCCTCTCTTATTCTGCTCTTTGCGCACCTGTAACTCACCGTAGCTAAATTCTGGTTGCAACTTATATAAATACACGCTGAAATTTTAAAGGTTGTTTTCCCGCGGCAGAACGATTAGCCATCGAAACATAAAGTTTTTTTATTTTTTTGTTAAAATATTTTAAAAAAATATTCATAAACTCGAAAGCGTGAGAAGCAATACGTCAGTGATACTACGATACCGCGAAACTACACTTTGCTATAAGGTCAATTTTTTTACTTATGTTATTTCATTCAAAGTTAGGTCTTGTAGCAAAGTGTATTTTCCTGGTATTGCAGTATCGTAAATTAGATCTTATGGCAAAGTGTACTTTCGCGGTACTGCAGTATCACCGACGAATAGTAACTCACTAGACGTGACGCAGGTACTATACTGGCAGAGCGGCGGCGCGCCGAAAGAGTGAAAAGCGGTTCATAAATGTTCAGAACAAAATAAGCTCTTTTGCACAATTGTTATTCTGCCATTTCTTGATTTTAAATGTATTATTTTTCATAAATCGATTGTATTACCAAGACAAACTCATTTCGCTACGGGAAAACAACCATTAAAATTTCAGCTTGTATATCTATAAAGAATCACCGACAGCAAGAAGAATGGCCTCTCGTAACATTCCTATTAAGTACCACCGCGTCTCAAAATGCCGCTATTCTAAACTCAGCTAAAAACACCAAAGAACAATACCTAACAGGAACTAAATACGCGCTAAACATAACACTTACCGTTAAAATCGCCTAACTAAATGCATTGTCTGGTTTCCATTTCGAGAAAGATTCTATTTATTGCCCGCTGAAGTATGGACAATCTAATCTGCAAGTCGCTGGCACGTTTCTGTTACACCCATTGTTTTAAATCATACACAGAGGGGAGGGGGGTAGTGCCAATAAATTTGTAAGTGGTGGTCTACAAACGGCTCGCCGAAGGCGGAATTTGATCCATCTATGTAGCGCTATGATGGAGGTGCATTGGCAGTATAGCAAATTGATTGGGTCTTTGAAATATATGCATTCGGTCAATGTCCAGCAAAAGTCTGATTAGGTATGGTAGTCGTAAGTATGGCACTCGTGGGATGCAGCTGAAAATCAGCGTCAGGTGGTATACCTTGTGTTGCCATCTGGCATTATGCTGAGCTTAGGCCCTTTTGCATCCCGGGTGTCAGCACTGTGAGGATCGCCCGGAGGACACGGTGGAGCATACGGTGGAGATCTGCCATGCTTGGGCTGAGCACCGCCGTGTCCTCGTCGAGGCGATCGGTGGCGGCAACCTCTCGCGTCCGGCCCTGGTTGATTCCATGGTCCGGAGCGAGGAGGCTTGGGAAGCGGTCACCTCCTTCTGCGAAGCAGTAATGCTAGCGAAGGAGGAGGCGGGCCGCGCGAGGGAAAGGCAAGGCCTTCGCCCCAACCGCCGCTACAGGAGAAGACGCCCCGGGCGTCGGGAGTCGCAGGGCGATCCCCGGCCACCGTAGGCGCGGGCCTGCGGACGGCGAGCATTGGGCGGCTCGCCGTCCGATCACCACCAGGCCCGGGTCGATGGCGCGTTGTGTTTCACGCGCGCCTCAAAGAGATGTTAGCATAGAAGACGGGGCCCGCTAGGGCCAGAGCCTGCCAGGGTTGCGGAATTTGTTCGAAAGAGTCACCGCGGCCCTGGAACGCAAAGGGCTTTAGAAGGAACACGGATGGGTTTTAGTCAGTAAGAGTCTGACGCGCCCTTCCGCTCCGCCCAGAGCGGAAGAAGTCATTTGATGATTTCCCATCCTTAAAAAAAAAAAAAAAGGAGCTTTGGCATTGTTGGTTTTAATATTTTTTTTTGTTTTTATTATTAACTTAACAAAATACTAATGTGCAACATCGAAGAAAAAATTATAGCAGTTTTGTAGTCACTCTTTTCAAAAAGCAGCTTTGCAGTAGCAAATCACTTTTAGTATTATTTTGCCCAAAATACTTTTCAACTACTTTCAAAAGCTGTCCGAAAAAGCATCACAAACCAAAAGAGAATAGGTTACAAGTATCATGCAAAGCATATGCCGCACAGCTACAAGATTTTCAACATTTTTAGCCAAAGAACAGTGAATAAGAAATGACTGAACGTTAGCTTGCCGCCTGTTCCAGTAATAATCCCGCTTGACTTATGGTTCACAAGTCACAAGGAAAACTCTCTCGGAATAACAAACAGTGAGATGATTGCTGTTTTCTTTCTTTCCTAAATCAACATGTTTCTTTGTTAGCGTTATAAAGGGAAGAAACATATGAGATGTGGTATATATTGTTATTATCCTCTGTTGCTGTAATAAGAATAATAAAATCGCGGAGGTTATTGAAGAGATTTTAGCCGTCAAATGATCTGAGACAAAATTTTAGGAACCAAAAGTGTTTTGATCCGATATTAATAATACATGTAATAATTAGTTTGTCAAGCCATTCTTAATTTAAATATGTGTTTACCTATAAGTGATTGTTGCACTGATGTATAATAATTTATTGCATGATATTTTTAAGATGAAACCAGTGTGAACAATTGTTGGCGAACCAATAAACTAAAATAAAATATTATTGTCCCTAGAAAATGATATTTTATTTTATTTTATGGCTTTTACGTTGTACAAACCACATGCAGTGAGTGATCGGCACGAGAATCAACAACCAAATTATTTAAATAATCATTCTTGATATTAACAATTATTTCTGTATTTATTGATACTTATTCAATAACTTGTCACCTTGATGAAATTCGTACCACCTAAACATTGATTTGATTGGAACACTTAAATTGAGAACAAAATATTCTTGGCATTGATTGGTCAATCCGTTTTTGAGTTGTTGGAACGAGGAACGAGGCTAAGAAACAGTAATTGTTTTATATATTTAGAAACACAGAAGATATTCAAATTGTGGAGCACTAAACAAAAGATGTTCGTAATTGTAATTAAAAATACCCAAATCATAAAATAGTTGAACTACTGCAGTACTTTTACTATCGCAACCTAACATTGTTAAAGAGAGTTAGTTTCAAGAAGAAATAACAGGCTAGCGTACGTGATATTCGTTGATTTTTTTGTAATATCACAAGTATTGAAAACTAATGCAATTTCACACTCAGAAAATGGAAAGCGACTGTTCTGTACCGACATTATATTTTTATTTACCAACCGGCTGTGTTATTTGTCTTATTTACTCTTTGAATAAATTTTATTGTGTTTTACAACAATCATAAAGAGGAAAGATTTGTATTTTGTAGGTAACGAATAAACTTAAAAACTTCTAGACCGATTTGGAAAATTCTTTCTGCAATGGATAGCTACATTATCAGCGAGTAACATAGGCTATATTTTATTACCGTACTCTCACAGGAACGGGAACTACGCGGGTCAAATTATGACTCTGGCTAATGGCAAAAATTGCAGGTTTTAATTGCCTGTGACATTCAAAAGAAGGAAAATCTCTACTTTACTTGCTTTAGAGTCACTAGCACAGAACCCGTGGGATTAAAAGGCTACTAAACAAATATAAGAGGGAATAGGCACTGTGGGAAGGACCATATTTCGGTCTATCTATGACTAGTAACTATTAGCTAGTACCAATTGAAATTAATTGAGGGAGGCTACTGTGGCAACGGACAGAGAACAGTGGAAGAAAGGAAGATAGGCTTTTGCCCTGCAGTGGGACACTACAGGCTCATAATAATAATACCTACTGTTGCAAATCCATTAGTGCCCGTTGCCCAGGTTTAACCTTTGAATTCCAGAGCATAAACGCATCGGCGTACCATTACGACAATATCACATAATAACTCACACTTTCTCCAAGGGACGAGCCAAAACTAAACAACACCACTTGCTGTAATAAATCGTCGTTGCAAATTTAAATGTGTAAAAGTAACATATCGAGAATAAATAAAAAACTTCCCTTAAAATTTTGGCTGACACTTGAGATTTTTTAGTAATATTATGTGGTTTATCGATATAATAAGTATTCAAAGTCACATAGAAGTTTTTGCTAAGTAATCAAAATCGCTTTTCAAATATCTGCAAAACTCATTTTCAAAAAAAATGTCACATAGGAGATTTTAAATTTGCAACGACGAAATACTCCTTTTACTTCGTACAGATGAAACCTATAAATATACAGTGATCTACCATCTATAGTTATAGAGAAAAATGACATGTATCATTATACCATAAACACATATCCATTCAACGATGATTCGCTAAATCAAACAGATTATCACCTGATTATCTCCCAGGCTATAATGGTCGTAATAATGTTCATTTGTAATGGTCTAACAGCTTGTCGCTACTCGGGCTGCGACCGGATAATTTATAGTTAGTTTAAAACTGCTGAGTGCAACTCTTGTTACGTCTGCTCGTGGTATTCAGTTTATTGGAGTTGTATTTAATTTTATGGATGTGGTAAGGATTACAGCCTACTTGTTGAGTTTTCATTTAACAATCTTCAACCACCTTCTTCAAGAAGGAATCAAATTTTAATATTTTTTTGAGATTACTACTTCAATTTGCAAAAAAAAAACAACCAAGTGCGAGTCGGACTCGCGTACGAAGGGTTCCGTAGCATTATCTATAAAAACGGCAAAAAATCACGTTTGTTGTATGGGAGCCCACCTTAAATATTGATTTTATTCTGGTTTTAGTATTTGTTGTTATAGCGACAACAAAAATACATGATCTGTGAAAATTTCAACTGTCTAACTATCACGGTTCATGAGATACAACCCGGTGACAGACGGACAGCGAAGTCTTAGTAATCCGTTTTACCCTTTGGGTACGGAACCCTGAAAAATCAGTTCATCCATAAGAATTTTGAACAGTCCGTTTGCGTTGACTTTATTCGAAGAAAAGACTAACATGTTAGCAAAGCTTCGCCATTCTCGTAGATAGGCGAAATGTTTTAAACTTTTGCAAGTTAAAAAAATAACTTTAACCAAATCCTAATAAGGAAACTCTCATAAATCGTATGTCATCCACTCCTTAATACTGCGCTGTCTATAGGGCATTAAATAACAGCAATTCTATTCTTAGGGATCCCATTTAAAAACTGCCATTGAAACATAAGGGCGGGCGCCCCGGGCGGAATGAAGAGCTCATAAATGTACGCCTACTCGAAAGAACTATTCATTCACCCCGTGGTCTAGTGACCTACCTAGCGAAGTTACTGGTCTTGAAGTTCTAAGTTTAATTCTGAAGGTACGACCAACTTTAAAATCTCAACTAATTATAACTATGTAGTTAATGTGACTCTCAGTTACTGTTGGGCAAAGTCTTCATGAAAATTCATTTTTTGGTCCGGAACTTTTATATTGCCCCACCATGTGTGGCTCTATCACAGCCAAAAGGCTTCGCAGGCAACGCAAAAAATGTTGGGACTTGCTAAGGCCAAAAAAACAGTCCCATTGGTCTGAAATAAAACGGTTAGCGAGAGATCTTTGCCCAGTACTGGGATGATTCAAGCTGACTTGTTAGTGGATATTTAACCAGTCATATATATCAATATTTTAACCAGTAAGTAACTAATATAGCTATTTAGTTACTTACTGGACCAAAATATTGTTTGAATAATAGGTTATATTTTGATTACTTATTAGCAGAGGTCGGAATAAGGTAGAGTTATTTGTGTACTTACACTGATTTCATACAGCGAAAGAATAAAGTGGATATGCCTCAAATCCCGAGATTAATTTTAAAGAGCAGAAAAATCCCGTGTTTTATTAAATAAAAAAGTTGTTTACTTTTACACAATTTAAACCACTGCATGACTGCACGCGTGACGTTGCCAAATTTACATTAACGACATCGGATGAGCGAAGTTACAAAATTCCAATGCGCTCACGCGCGATGTTGCCACATTTATAGTTCGCGCAACATAGTTTGTGAGAACAAAAGAAAAATTATTATTATTGTTTTGTTGGTCACATGGGATTGTCTATTAGAAATCCCGGGAAGATCCATATTAATATCAACATTTCGATACAAGTACATAAATAACTCTACCTAATTCCGACCTCTGCTTATTAGTTAGTATATTTAATTAGTTAGTTTATTAATTATTTCGTTTTATTAGTGAGTATTGAGAAATTGGTTGAATAATATTGTTGTTGCTTCAGCTCCCGCTATCTTTAACGTGAAAAATGTAGGTTTAAATCAAATATTTGTAATGGAAAAATTCTCAGCTATTTACCATCGGAGCGTTGAAAGCGTTGAATCTGAGTGCAAGTAAATATACGGTCCGAGAATACTCAAGTAAATCGAAATTCGGATTGAATGCAGCGCACATTCAGGGCAGTCCGGTATGTCGGTGTTAAATTCTGTAAAATGCTGTTAAAATGTGATAAGTTTACTTTCGGGAAAAAATCTTGATGTTGGTCAGGTTTTTATTACTTCACGAAGAGACTGAGAACTAAATTAAAAACCTTTATTTAAAATTCTTTTTCTTTCATAAGAATGAGCTTGGATTTGATTAATGACACCTAAAACTTAATCATTGTTTTTTAACCACGATCAGAGCAACATAGTCGTGACTAAGAAAATTGCTCATTTTTAGGGTTTCGTACCAAAAGGGTAAAACGGGACCCTATTACTAAGACTCCGCTGTCCATCCGTCTGTGTCTGTCCGTCTATCACCAGGCGGTATCTAATGAACCGTGATAGCTAGGCAGTTGAAATTTTCACAGATGATGCATTTCTGTTGCCGCTATACCATCAATTAGTAAAAATGAAATAAAATTAAAAATAAAAGGAAGCCCCCATACAGTAAACATTTTTTTTCGGCAAAATTCAAAAATTCAAAATTCAAAAGTCATTTATTCAAATTAGGCTGAGTGCCAGCACTTTTTGAACGTGAAAGTTCTACATAAAGACAGTCCTCCAAAACGCCCGCCCGTCACCGTACGTACGGCTTATGGTACAGAACCCTTTGTGTGCAAGTCCAACTGGCACTTGGCCACTTTTTATTTTTTCATTATGCTCGCTCTTAGCCACAATCACGCAAAGCAAGCTCTGAAGATACCAGTTCATTCTTACCATGAAGGCTGGTCAGTTTTCGGTGCTAGTGGCAGGTAGAAAATATAGTCTTATGGCAAAGAGAACGACGTACTCTTATCTTCATCAAAACCACAAATTCCGAAAAGTAAACCACCACATCTTGCCATCTCTTAACAATAACGTTTCTATTTTTAGCCATTCCCATTTAAAAAGTAGCATCTTTGAAGTGCAAGGCCGCGCGCTCGCAGCAAAATGAAGAGCTCATGAAAAATGAACGCTTGCTTGGAGAGCGCTATTTAATGTCAGATGTTTATAACTGAAACTGGAATAACTGTTTAGTTCTGTAAGAAGACTGGTATGAAATGGTGTTGTCTGAATTTAAAAGGAGGTTTAATCTAATGAAGAGCCCGGAAGAGTTTTTGCGTTAAACACTTTTCATGTCCCCTTAATTAATAATTCTAGTTCGATCCAGCCCGTCCCTAGCTGTCCTCTCCCCAGCGACGCCCTAAGCCGAGGCCCGTATCCCACAGGGGGTGCCCTTAGCGTGTAGTCGCTTAGTTTGTAAGTTTTTTATAAGTCCTGGGTGGAGGCTTTAATATTATATAGGCCACCACAAGCAAGCCCGGTTAAGCAGTCGACAACCTAATAGGTTGAACAGCGAGTCGCCACTCACAAAAAAAAAAAAAAACAATTTTCATGTTGTGAATTCGACAACGCAGAATTATTGCAACAAGAGCCTCTAGACAAACTGTCACTTTATTAGCGATGGCTATTGTAGAAATGCCAAATAAAAAGGACTAGCGGACGTCACGCGGTTTCACCCGCGTAGTTCCCGTTCCCGTGGGAATACATGGATAAAATATAGCCTATGTTACTCGCTGATAATGTAGCTTTCCACTAGTGATTATTTCCTCTAGAATTTTTGAAATTGGCACAGTAGTTTTTGAGTTAATTCATTACAAACGCACACACAAAAATACATTTTCTTTTTATAATATTAGTGTAGATTCATCACTTGACATTTCGAAAGAGTTTGTCAAACCCTTGCATTTTTGACGTTTTGACAAGCGCCTTCGCCGACATAATGTGACATTGATGCATTAATTCTGCTCATGTACACAAAGTTTAAATAAATATAATTGTAACCCTTAAAAAATTGATAGAATAAGTAAGCGTTACGTAATGGGTAGCATGATTTGTTTTCATGCAACAAGTGGACAAAATGGTGATTCTCGAACGATTTTTTGATACTGAAAATAAACCACGCTTCAAGCTAAGACTGTGCGACATCCAAAAACAAAACCGTTTTATAGCGAGTGTGCGCGCCACCATCTTTTTCATACGGTACTAAACTGTTTTTTTTAAGGATGGCAAATCATCAAATTCCTTCTTCCGCTCTGGGTGGAGCGAAAGGGCGTTTCAGACATTTACTGACTAAAACCCATCCAAGTTCCTTCTAAAGCCCTTTGCGTTACAAGGCCGTGGTGACTCTTTCGAACAAATTCCGGAACCCTGGCAGTCCCCGTCTTCAATGCTGACATCTCTTTAAGGCGCGCCTGGAATACAGCGCGCCATCGACCCGGGCCTGGTGGTGATCGGAAAGCGAGCCACCCAACGCTCGCCGTCCGCCGGCCCGCGCTTATGGTGGCTGGGGATCGCCCTGCGACTCCCGACGCCCGGGGCGGCTTCTTCTGTAGCGGCGGTTGGGGCGAAGGCTTTGTCTTTCCCTCGCGCGGCCCGCCTCCTCCTTCGCTAGCATTACTGCTTCGTAGAAGAAGGTTGACCGCTTCTCAAGCCTCCTCGCTCCGGACCATGGATTTAACCAGGGCCGGACGCGAGAGGTCGCCGCCGCTGATACGACGCTAGACTTACCTACTAAAGTCTTCATCAATGTGCAAAAAGCCTTAGATATTGTTGTCAACTAGTTGGACCACGATAGGCGCAGCCAACAACTATTCACCACAAATCAGTGAAGTCACAAGAACACAACAGAAACACTTCCTCACACCTTGTATCACAAGACATCTTGTCTTGTAACTCAAATTCTGCAATCGACGCACTTAGATCAATAAATCCCGACCAATAAACTTGGGTGTCTTCGGTATCAGATTTTCCGCGGTATTATGTACCAATAACGATAAATACGTCAGTGGAACAGGTATTTGTAGTACTATAGCGGGTACAGGTATTGGTAGTATTATACTGGGTACAGGTACTCCTTCAACCCTGGTTTAGTACAAAGAGCTCAAGTCGTATTTTGTTAGACCCTGGATTTTCATCGAGAAATAATTTTCTAGTGGCGATAAATTGCAAGTAATATATTGTGAGTTAGTGCGCAGAGTCGGCTACCGGTTTGTAAACGTGTGGTTTAAAGGATGGTGAAGGAACGGGTTGAGAAAATGATGTCGTTTATCCTGAAAGTTTCACATTTGGGTCACAGAAAAGAGGACAATGAACGAAACGTTGCTTATGGATGATTTTAAATCGTGATCCCTTAGACATTGTGTAAAATTGCTTTCGCACACGAGTCCGAGCATAATGCTGAGTGATAGCCGTTTTGCGCGAATGTGACCCATATCTTCCCACCTTGCATAACTTTTGTAATTTTGTTCATTTTATTTTTTGGTATGCTTCATCTTCATCATCATCATATCAGCCGAAAGACGTCCACTGCTGGACATAAGCCTCCCCCCAGGGCGTTCCCCAGGGAGTTTGCCATTCGCCACGCTTGGCAGGCGGGTTGAAGATCGCAGTGTAGCTGTTGCAATGCACAGAGAATGCTGCTGCCCATTCTCTGGTGAGTTTCTTAGTCGCCTCTTACGAAACCCACGGGAAGTAATGGGATGGTGCTATTCTTTTACGTCCGCCACCGCTATGCATACGTCATGCTTGGCGGAAATAAACTCTTTGTCTTTCTTTCTTTCTTTTGACATTTTGACTGTAGTTCTTACTTGGTATACAGGCGTTAGTTTTCTACATGAAATAAGCTGCGACGCCCAAATTTTGGGAAAAGGAAGCTCTTGTACGTAAACATACAATTTCGTATCGCCAAACAAGTTTCAGGAAACCGGTGTTTCATAGATAGGTACTTGATTGTCGTTGTAGACGACATCTGTTTGACAGCATTGCTTAAAGGAACATTTTTGGCGCAGCTGTCAGGCAGACACTACTGTTTTTTGTTTTCATTGTCACATTTTATTTTATGTGTTGTACCTTTCCGAATGGACAGTAGAGTCACTTTATTAATGTAATATTATTATTTTACTGAACTGTAAATTATGACGTTCAAAAGTGCCATTTAATGGCCTAGTTTAAATAAACGTTTTAACTTTGACTTTGACCTGATGGAAAGTCAATTGTGAAAATAAGTTGAATTCTATCGCGAATCGCCACTAACTCGGTCCCTATCAACAAGCTTGTTCTTACGAACTCCATCGATGCGATCGGCGCACGCGACTCCCGGCGAAAGTGTGTGCTCAGCTTACAATCATATTTACTTATCCTCACGGTGATTTTCCCTCGTGGAGTGGACAGGATGCCAGGCTTAGTTTTATGAGTCAATATTTGAATTTGTATGCAACTGAAATATGGTATGGTTAACGGAATATTGTGGTAGTTAGTTCTGAATGAAAAATGATATTCGATTTTCTGATAAATGGAAGATCGTTAATTCTAGTACTTTCAGTGCTAGAATTTACTATTACCTACTACATAAGACGAGTGATTTTTTTACAGATAAACGTAAAAAAAATGTATAATATTCTTCCGTTACTCATTCGAGTGACTGAGTGACTGACAGACAATGCACAGCCGAAACTACTGGTCGTAGAAAGCTGAAGTTTGGCATGTAGGTTCCTCGAGGAGTGTAGGGGAGCACTAAGATATGATTTTCCCAAAATTCTTACCGAAACGGGAAAAAACGGGATATACGCGTACGAAGTCGCGGGCAAAAGCTAGTCAATTATAAAATAATAAAAACATTACGACTTCTCTTTATTTTGTAGATGGGTCTTACTATTATTGATGCAAAATGACAAGAATTAATAAGAATCTTTTACACGTCGGTTTTTAAAAAGGAATTAAAGTAAAAATTTGCTAACTGGCATCTGTTTTGAATGGGTAACAATAAAACTCAGAAATTGTGGTTTCATAGACCAATTTCTCGTCCTTCTAACACGCTCAAACTCAATAAATACTCAATAAAAAACTCAACGTCAAAAACTGAATAAAACGTAGGGAAATTAGAAGTGTTTTGACAGTTTTCAAAAATGATAGTAATGCCGAGAATTGTCCCTCTGAATTTATTGTACAACATTATTTAGGTGCAAAAACCTAACACATCCAGGAACATCCTTCACAGCCTAACAAAACGCAAACATACACAGCCAGACAAACACACCTAGAAACAAACATGGCCGCGACAAACACAGGTGTCGCTTATCTCATCACTAATTAAGGCAGGGGAAACTATGCCGGCAGCCAAGTCCAATTTATTTATGTTAAGATCTGCTTATTTACGACTCGTTTACAAACAAACTAATCAAGAAAGGTTTGATCTGAAATAAGATTTGATGCCAACTTGAATTTCGATTTGAAAGTGTTCATTTGTTTTTTTAATGTTTTAAATGAAATTAAAAAACAAATGTTTTAAAGAAATGGACATCCACAATAATTTAAAGAATACAAACTAATTCTTAAGTCAACTTTCATTGTTCTAAAAGTGGCATAATGAACTATAGAATGTGTGATAAAGTAATCCAGTAATTAAATTATAATTTAAAATAAAATGTTTCCTACCCCACTTGTAAATCCTTTCCCAGTGTCAGAAAAGAATTACAAAGAAAGAAAAAGAATTTACTGTCACAGAACTGCATACAATGTAAAAACCAATACTTAAATTAATTTATAATATAAGTCGTTTTTAAATTATCTTATTGGAAACAAATCCATTAAAAAAAATCGATGAATCAAGTTTTGTTCAAATGCAAATAAGTCTTGCCCAAATATGAAGGCTATATCATTATAAAGTATCATATCATTATAAAGAATCCATCCCTACCTTGTTGCTATTCCACCAATTCGCACTAAACGTTTCCAAACGTCTTTTATAATGCGCACAGCAAAGGAGTGGAACTCTTTGCCTGCGTCTGTGTTTCCGAACGCATACAACCCTAATCTCTTCAAAATTAGAGTGAACAGGCTTCTTCTGGGTAAGCTCGCTCCATCGTCGACTTTGTCTCTGTCATCTATGACCTAGACTAGAGTCAAGAGCAAACCCATATTAAATAAAAAAAAAAAAAAAAAATTGTAAAGTTATTTGAAAAATAAAATGGAATCCATTATTAGCAACAACACTACATCAATTTTCCCACACTTGCCTAAACTAACATGAGTTACTACATTCATCCCGTCTTTACCATTAAAAGTACAACTGTCGCAATTTCCATGTTATTCCGCCGTACAATTGCCCCGGTACCGTTTCTCACAATCCTTTTCCTGTAGGATGTCAGTTCCCTGCAGTATTCCCTGTAGTACATTTCCCTGCGGAAGCCCATTCGACGACGAGATTGCATCGGGGACAGTGTTGCTCAAAGTTAGGCCCGACTTTTGTTTAATTCAAATCCCAGATGAGAATTCAAACAATGCCGCTGTGGTGTATTAAAATATTAAGAAATTGGTATAATGTAATCTTACTTAATTTGTAATTCTGAACGTTATAAATAATTTATTTTCAACAGAACTTTTAAGTATCTTCTACATCGGTAGATCGAAAATCTTAATAATTACCTATATTATCTGCAAAACCTTCGCGGCTACAAATCGATGCAAATCTGTACCGCGTAGGTGTGTTAACTTTAGAAGTGAATTATTTACACTGGCAACGAATCATTTTCTCCAATTTCTTTCGTGCTCTCCGTGGTTTAGTAGTTGGGAGAGGTTTTTGGCAAGTGACGATGATCGACGTAGGTTTAATGGTCCTATCTAATACAAAGTTTGAGTACTGCTGACCCTAGAGGATGCGTTCATTTTCTTTGCAAAGACATTTAACGTCTGTTTACTTTCTTTCTTTGATTTTACAGTCTTATACGAGACTTTCAAAACATCATGTTTAATGTTATGGAAAAAAATATTTTGCTTCGTGATTTCTTAACTTTCATATGAAGATATTGTTTTGTTCAAGGATCCATCTGCTGCGAAGTGGGTGGGTATCGATATAGGCTGGCAGGTAGCCATGAAAATAAGACGATAAAATAAAAACATTTTCTTGGAAAAAGAAAATATCAACCACAAAGAAACCTAAGACAGTGTTGGGCAAAATGTATTTAACTACAAATTAACAATTACAATTACAAATTGTAATTGGCGACTTCAATTACAAATTACTTGAAATTTTTGAAAAGTAATTCAACTAACAATTACAATTAGTAATTGTAATTGTTATTTGTAATTACTCAATTACTTATGTATATAATTCCTTTTACAGTTGAGGTAGTAAGTTAAATAAAACGATGAATGATTCACCAAATGTGTTTATTTATTTAAAAAAAAAAGTGATTTACTTTAAATTAGACTTTAACACTACTCTTTGTTCAAACATTTGATCAGAAAGTTTGTGAGATTTTGGTAAATTAATCATTGTAGCATATGAGAATAATCTCTCAACAGGGCCTGATGACGGCATTAATGTATTATACTTAAGAAACACCTGCTTAATCTCAGGATGTCTGTTTAGCATTGAAGTGTCTTTATCCGGATCAGCTAGGTACTTGGACATAAGAATTTCAGGTCTTGTCGAACGGAGTGATTCAGTCAATTCGCCTTCAGAAGAATCTGTTTCGAAAACAAAATACGAATCATCATCATTCTTTGAGCTTGTGCTCGCAGATTCTCTTGCAGTTTCCTCTTGGATTTCAGTTTCTAGGGCTATTTGTTGTTTAAACATATTTTTTATTCTGCGATGGTACTGCTGCTCAATAACAGTAAGCCACTTATCCTTAAATCGAGGATAAGAAATAGTTGCAATTACTGCCTTACTGCCCCTAGACGTAAACAAATCAAAAATCTCTTGAAATCTCTCATTGACGCTTTCTAGGTATTGGGCTGCCAAAGCGTTGCAGTATTTAAAGTTTTCCTCTGATAGTCTCGTTCTATCCAATGCTATTTGTACGCGTGTTGTGCTGCATGCGCGCAGCAAGCGAACAACCGCACAATTTAGGTGGTTTTGTATGTTACCCGCAATATTACCCCGTAAAAAGTAATTGGGTAATTTGAATTACAAATTAATGTAATTAGAATTACTTGTGACTTATGTAATTGAATAACAGTAATTTCAATTACATGTAATTTTAATTAAAGTAATTCAATTACTTTTCATTAATTTGGTAATTAAATTACAAAAGTAAATTAATTACGCCCAACACTGCTAAGTAACATCTAAAAAGATAAATCGAAAGGTCACGTAAAATGTTGGGTCCGAAGAGCTTTTATCATAAACTTCATCGCAAGGAAAACACCAGGAAAATGGCCTTATCATGTCCATATAACTTTAACAAAGGCTTCACAGGGAATAGCAAAATATGTTTTTATCTCAGAGCGGCCAAAAATATGATGAAATATTAAATATCTCATCTCACTGACAGCTTCAATAAGCCTACCTTTCCGAAACCGTTGGACGTTTTAGTAAACTTTTGAAATCCTCCAAAATTCAATTACAAAAACAGACTTTGCTGCTCCAATTTAAAGTTCAAAATGCGTTTGAAAAGTAGGCTGTCAATTAAGGCAAGTCTCGTCCCCTGTCGCGCTTGATTTATGAATGAACACGAGAGGAATAACCGTTGATTCCCTTTGGACTCGAACTTTCCCTTTCAAACGGTTACGTGACTTGTATTGCCACGAACTTGCGCGTCCATTGACGCGAGTAAATCAATGTCGAGTTACATCATAGAAGGTTGACGGCAATGAATTCCGAATGATTCGGAAACGTCGATTGTCTTGGGACGTTGCCTGTTGAATAGTCATGAGGGGAACATGAATGGGTTTGAATAATATAGGCTGAAGGTTGAGCTGGTGCTCCGGGGACCAGGTTTTTTGGTTGTACTTGAATAGTAATGTGGGAAAGCGGGTTTACTTTTCCTTTTAATTTGAAGTAACACCAGAGGGCTAATGAACCGATTAGTTAATTAGTATTGATTAATTGCTTGGAAAAAATGTCCGCTGCTGAAACAGGTTTTGCTTTCGTTACTGATTTCGGCTCTAATTTAATTTGCAACGAGACAATTTGATTAGTACCTGCTAACTTAAATTATAAATACCCATCCATAAATTACGTCACATGAATTTTATGTGTTTATGACCCCCTCCCCGTCCTGGCCACAGTTGGTCACATTTGTGAGACTCCTGTTTTGTGACGTAACATATTTTGTAAAATATCTAGAAATTATTTAAGTAAAACAGCACTTCTGACATTATTTTATACCAGATTTATTTATTTTTTAATAAAATCAACAGCAAATCAAACATTGAAAAATAACAAAGCAAGAAACTGAAACCTTATGATAAAACAGACACCTAGGACTGAAAATATTTTTAAGTTTTTCGTTCATAGTTCAAATTACGTTTTTAAATCCTCATTTATATATTTGATTTTGAAATGTGACGTCACGAAATTTAGGACCCCTCTCACCCCTTGTCACACAATGTCACACTTCGTCGACCCCCTAGCCCCCCCCCCCTAAAGCGCTGTTTCAAAAGAAAATAAACAAGATAATTATCAACTTCAAAGGCGTTATAAGATCAAGTCACTTCCAGATTAGCCAACAGATAAAAAAGGAAAACCATTTTCTTTAGAAAACTGCCGATTACAATCCGAAAGTCTTTGACAAGTTTCTATTACCAATTTTCTAATTATACCTTATTAAGAGTACATGTCTAACATTTAACTGAATTAATGTTAAACCTTGTAGGTAATGCATGCACGAACGTCTTAAGATCCCTTAATCTAGGCGATCTGCGCTGGAGGGCAGCAATTACACCATTAGAACTAAGTAGTACCAGTTCTTAATTAAACATGTTCGTTAAATTACTGGCCTATTTGCGCATTTAATTAGAGGAAAACTAGTGTACTTTATATAGTACATTTAGATACGTTTCTCTGAATGGAGATTTCTCATAGTAATTATTGAGGTTGAGCATAGATTTATTTCAGTCTTAAAAGAAAGGTATACTTATGTTATAGGTACAAATTAATGGGAATTATATTTTTTGTCATCAAAGTTTATATGTTTGTCATCAACTTGGATCATCTAATTAATACATCTATCGCTTTGAAATATTTTCATTCTCAGATAAATAAAAAGTGACGCCAGATGTGAATAACTAAATGTATGTATCTAAAATAAGTGATGGATTATCAATAAAATCGTAGTTCATTCCTTGGATAAAAACTTAATTCTCAAAATAACAGGTTTATCGTTGAAATAATAGCTTCGTATTCAGAGTGGTCACCAAATATTCGAAAATAGAAGCTTAGGGCACCTCAAACCTATTTATTTGATACTTAATAATATGTCCCGATGATTATGTACATATATGTGATTTATTGTACAATTGTGATTTATTGAACAAAGAATCTAAGTGCCACTAGATCCTGCCAGGGTTGCGGAATTTGATCGAAAGAGTCACCGCGGCCCTGGAACGCAAAGGGCTTTAGAAGGAACACGGATGGGTTTTAGTCAGTAAGAGTCGACACGCCCTTTTGCTCCACCCAGAGCGAAAGAAGTCATTTGATGATTTCCAATCCTTAAAAAAAAAAAGTGCTACTAGATAATACCTAGGACCTGCAGTCAAATCTTTTTTCCATTTTCCTAATACTCGTATACTAAATCTGCTCTTACAACATCCAAGGATAACCCACAAAGGAAAATAAAGTACTTCGTTAACATTACAGACAACAATACAAGAAATCAAATTAGAATTGTACAGAATGATAGTAATATTCTTTTATTGTGTACCGCCATTTATTTCTACATCAGAAGAACAATGTCTGTCATCATAATCAAAAGATATAATTTCATATTCTACACATTTTACGAAACTAACTCTTACCGAACCTAACTGTTTCATAATATTACAACTGAATACGAAAATTTCGTAATGCACGTGTTACAAGTTCAGAAATTTTGTCAAAAACTAGACCGTGAACTGTTTTTGTTGACCTTAATAGCCTGAATTTTATTTTCTTAGCCCTCTTTTGTCTTTACCAACAATAGGGTGTGATGCAAACATTTTGAAACTTTTTGTGTTCATTTATTTATGTATCATTATGAAGGTAAAAGGCCGGGACAATGGAGAGAGGTTTTTGTTACCTTCAGAGGGTATTTTGTTATGTAATATGTCGGGAAATTCCGTCTGTGTCCGTCTGCCCTATATTCTTTGTTAATGTCTGTTGTGGTATTTTTAAATTGTGTGTTGTTTTGTTTATCTTTAGTATTTTCGTCGTGTGGGGTTTAGCTTTTTCTTTATTGTCGTTGTGTTTTGAAGACCTATTTTGCATTTATCCCAGGGTTATTTATAATATTCGTTCACTTACAAATTGTTTGGTTCTACACTTACGTTAATGCTCGATGAGCAAGTATCAACAAAGATAATTTAAGCCACGTGAATCTTGGTCTTCAAACATTGGTTCGATTTCAAGCAATAAGTTCTAAGATTTAATGGTGTATAGGTTCGATTTTGCTGAAATAAACGTAAAAACACCGAGCATGTACGCACGTATGGACTTAGCATTAATCATATCACGATGATTCTATTAAGTACACTTTCAACCGTTACAACCCTTTTTAGCGTTCCTTACCCTAAAGGTAAAACGGGACCCTATTACGAAGACTCCGCTGTCCGTCCGTCTGTCTGTATGTCCGTCTGTCACCAGGCTGTATCTCATGAACCGTGATAGTTAGACAGTTGAAATTTTCACAGATGATGTATTTTTGTTGCCGCTATAACAACAAATACTTAAAACAAAAAAAACATATTTAAGGGGGCATACAACAGACGTGATTCTTTTGCCGTTTTTATAGATAATTGTACGGAACCCTTCGTGCGCGAGTTCGACTCGCACTGGGCCGGTTTTTTTACAGGAACAGTTTAGAAACGGCAGAAAATATGAAAACCATTATCTGTTCAAATTACATCACATAACCAACAACTCGATCCTCGTAACAGACTCATCAGCTGACCAATCCTAGCCCATTACGTAGGTACTCACACGATATCGGAACAAAGTGAATAGCTTCCCCACATTGTTGTTGACAAGGAACTGTATGATATCTCCCTATTGTTTGAACAAACGAGTTAACATCTTGTAACTTATGTAACTGGGTGAATGGAGCTTGTTACGAAAGTTTTAAACGGGATAATTGGGATAACTTAGAAGGGGTTGAAGTTATTGATGTGATACATAACAATGCGGATATCAAACTAGGTTTATGTAAGGAATTTAAATCTGGTACAAGTAGAATCAAACCAAATGGCGGCTTGGAACGCTCCGCGACTGCGCTTTAGCAAATTCATATGAGAGCGGGCTGCGGGTGGAGTGGTGGGTGGAGCACAGCGAAAAGCGGAAAAATTTAGAGGAGAACTTTTCCTAGCAGTGGGACATAACAAGAAAATAATATGTAAAAAAAAACCTTTACATGTCAATCTATTTTGTCAGTTTAAACCAAAGGAGGATTCCTAGCTAATTGCAGTGATTCTCAAATTTTGTTGTTTTTTTTGTTCCCGTTTTGTATATGTGATAAGCAACTTCAGTAGTCAGTATTAAAGTTCTTCTCAGCACTTCTTTAAATACATTTTTTTTTGTATCAAGCAATATATTACGCAGTAGGTCGTCGGAAATCGAAACGACCTCCTATTTACGGCCAAATATATTACGATTCCATCCAATACATTAACGGCTAAGTTACTACTTCTTTTAGTGCAATAATTAATTACCGAAGGAAATAAAACCAAAGAAAATGGCCAGTTGTAATGGATCGTAACATTACGAGCCAGAAACTTTTGTACTGAAGAATTATAGTAACGACTCGAGTAACTGTTATTGTTTTACTGGCATATCGCCATGTACATAAACAAGGACATTAAAATGTGTATAAGAAGAAAAGTTATGATTACATACACACACACATCACAATCATAATTATATATTTTGACAAACGCAATCATAAAAAATATTTGTAAAAGATCCTACTGACATACACTACATACACACTACTATCTAGGAAATAATTACAAAATTCATATATTAACTTGCTAAAATAAATATGAATTACTTAAATGAAGAGAAAAATTTCAAAACGACACTCATTGTCATATCAAAAATATTTCAAATAATGGATCCAGGAGACCATAACAATGTTATAGTTAATGAACTACTACTATTCAGTGATTCGGAGGGTATGTGGATTATTGTTGTAAAACAGACTCATTAAAATTAGTAGCAGTTTCAACCACTTTGCAAATCAACACGCCTAATGACGGAAGTAACTGAAGCTGGGTAATTATCAAAATACGTGTAGCGCCAATAAACTGGCTAATTGTAATAATAACACTTAAAATAACTGTTTACGACGACGCCTTGCAAGAACGCAGGATTAGGGTTGATAAGTATGTAGACGCAAAGGATTTTAAGCGAGAGTAAATACATAGAAAACTGGAAGTAAAGATGAAAAAAATCAAAAAAATAAATAGGTGAAGAAGATTGGTATGGTAGACTAAAAGCTGAAGAAGTGGATATAGCAGTAAAGTTTAATGAAACTGGTGTCTTGCAGAAAGCTGATGAATTGTTATTAGAACAAACATACATGGTGTAGGTCTGCGAGATAGAATTTTTCTACACATCCAAATAATTTGATGAAGGTGAAAGACTGCCAGAAGTTTGCTACGAAAGAATTTAATCAAGACAAAATACTAATAAAATCAAATGGCATGAAAGTTTGACTGTTCTTAAACAGAAATGTAGAAGAATTAGATCTCACCGACAAGTTAAAGTGAAATTTAATTAGAATGAAGAAGACTTTTCGGTAACTAAAAGATGTTTATAAAGTTGCTTGTTCATCGCATCTAAAGTAAAAGTTAGCGATTTTGTGAGGCGACTAACTAAATCGGCAGTAAATCCAATTAAGCGCACCTATTCATTAGGGTACAAAAATTAACTAGTAAACTCTGCTGCTCTGTCTGGATTTTCTTTACAATCATGTACCGTCTTAAATAATCTGTCGTGATAAATATTAATACTCATAGCTGCTACATAGAAGAGGCACACTTTTTTGCAATTGTGTGATATATTTATTAAACAAACAATGTGTCAAAAATCCCATATTTCTCAGCCTCAGGAGTTCCAAACAAAATAACATTCCAACGACAATAGCAGTTTGCGAAATGCAGAAATGTTTGGGATTTGACTACATGACACTTAGGTAGCGCATATCAATCCCAAAATTTTTGACTTTTCAACAATTCTAATTGCTATTAGAACGACTCTTTGACTCTGGAAATGTCTTGACGATGACCACACAAAATTTGAAATTCTTAAAAAACATATTTTCGAACAATTTTGCGGGCTATGGTCGCAATCCTGAGTAAGTAGTAACCCTGAAGTAACATGACCAGTGAGCTGCTTCAGCTATTTCTTAGCAGGCCGTGCTCATAATTTTAATGCGTCAAAACCAGTAGCTATTAAGATCCTGGATACCGTTGAATACCAAGGACGCGCGGCATACTCTTACGAGCTCATACTAAGAGATATCGATTTGATACTCGAGTGATTTGTTTTCGAGATCGCAATAAATTGATATCTACTTACAAACATAATGACCAAGAAATAAAGTACATAAATAAATCAGTTTGAGTCGAATCCTGAAGTGACTAATGACAGGAATATACTTTGTGTCGTAGTTAATCCTGTATTTCCAAGATCAGGTAAACACTTATATTTCAGCTTTTTATTCAACATTTTCTGATTTCTAAGTCAACGACCAACAGCAGTATTTTGTTTGTCACATATCTTCTACGTCTTCTCTCAAGAAGAAAGAAAATTAATTAATTTAGCACAAACTTAAAGGCACACAACACGTTTCCAGGAAAAACAACAAGAAGCTGAATCTGAAAGAGTGAGGTGTTATGGTCCGTATTTTGTTTGATAGCCAGTTTCTTAGATACTAGCTGTCACCCGCGGTTTCACCCGCGTAACTCTCGATCCCGTAGGAATATCGGGATAAAAAGTATTCTTTGTATTAATCCAAGTCATAAACTATATGTGTGCTAAATTTCATCCAGATCCATTAAGTAGTTTTTACGTGAAAGAGCAACAAACATCCATCCATCCATCCATACAAACTTTCGCGTTTATAATATTAGTAGGATTTTCTCACAACCTCACCCCCTTAGTAAGGCCAATAGTTTGCGGAAACTAAAGCTTAATAAACGGCTTGCAGGACAGTACAGCATCTGTATTCTTAATCAATGTGATTCGCCAGGGCTAGGCATTAAATAGCCCTAGGGGTAACAATTATTCAGGTCCTGGGGAGGCGTGGGGTAGACAGCATAAATAACCTCTAAAGACTAAGAGCTGGCTTATTTATTGCGTTGCCATGGTGATCGGGGAAAAATAGATTGTATCTAATCTTGATAGCTTGTAAATGTTGGTGAGAAAAACGTGGAACTAATTGAAGTTGTTGATTTGAGTACACACAGTTTTAAATGTAAAGTCAAGGAGGAAATATTTAAAGTAATTTTCAGACAAATTCATTAGCGATTGTCTTTTTTTCGACCTGTCATTGTCTTTCAGAATTTAGGCAATAAAGTGCTTATAAAATTAACCTTAGGTATAATGCCTAATATGTTTCATTCAATCTCTGTATGCGTCTATATACCTTGTTTGCAGCAATAAAAATATGAAATTAAAGTTAAACGGGTGATGACAATAAGGACTTAACGACTTGACTTTAACTATGGGGTTTCTTGTCCGTTCTTCTCCATAAGAATCTACTTTTTGCGAATGGACAACTAGATTCAATTATTATATTTTAATTTTAAACTGTAAATTTGACGTTCAAAGGTGCCTTTTAATGGTCTAGTTGAAATAAATGAATTGACTTTGACTTTGGACGAAAAACTAAATACATACATTAATTGTTAAGTTAATGAAGAACCTAAGCCATGAAAGTGGATCCTTCTAACACTTAAACAAAACAAGAACCCCTTAACCGAAAAACAGCAAATAAATAAGAAACCCACCTCTAATAACACCTCAGCCACAAGATTAAAGGACCAAGCAGTACCAATCCACATTTTCATTCTCCCGACATTTGCATAGAAATCAAAAACTCAATCAAGGCGTTATTTTCTTCTAAATAGAAGCCTTGGCTTACTTTAAGGGTGAATATCCTTTAAAACGTAATGAGTTCTCCCTTTGTTCGATTTCTGTAATTGCAGATGGAGGGACTTCTTTTCCTTCGAGATCCAATTTCCAGTTCGAGTGAAGCTTTTACTGGTTTATTTAATTTATCTTATTCACATTATTTGGGAGAAAAGATTTTCGTATTGTATTTCAGATAGAATGTGGTGAGAGTGATTTTGTATTTTCCTTTGGTTTTGTAGCGGCATCAATGCCACCGCATGAAAAAGTAAGAAGCGAAATTTGTAAGGCAACAAAAAGGACCGCAACGCCATCTACGACGTACTAACAACGAAATCCTGCATCGCGCAAGCAAAGTTCTCCGTGTGATTTGAACATATACTGTTGTAGTCTGAATGTCAACTGTCGGGCAGTTGCCCGCCACACACAATAACCGACTGGTCGGAGGATCCTCCTATTTCCAGTGGAGGTATGCGGGACTTTACTCTCTGTACCGCATACCTCTATAGTTTCTTGGTATTTAAACAAGATTTGACTGTGATAAAAGGGTTAAGGAGTCAAGATTGCTTTGTAAATTAATTAGTTTGGGAAGGTTTTCAACTTGGCGCCCGTTCTCAACTTGGTTATGGAGGAAAATGTTTTATTTTTATTTAAGGTTTCCTGTCAAAGTAAACAGCATAAGTACATTGTGCCGTGAATGAGGGCAAGCTATACTATGATCATGGTTATATAATAGGAATATTTAAAGTCGATTACTGCTTCTACCAATGAGAATGTGAGAATACAAAAAGCTTTTGCACCTCGTATTAATTCGTAAACAGTTATCAAAATGATAAATGATTTCAGTCTAATCTCCAATTTAATTAACATTTCATATCTGCAAAAAACGTACACTATGAAATTAAAAAAAAAAGACACAATTGTATCGATACCGTAAATCGGAACATAATGGCTAACGGAACGTATCTGATCTTATATTTGAGCATCGATTAATTTTCTTCTAAAGAAAAAG
The DNA here is from genome assembly GCA_002192655.3 of Mamestra configurata. Lineage (NCBI taxonomy): Eukaryota > Metazoa > Arthropoda > Insecta > Lepidoptera > Noctuidae > Mamestra > Mamestra configurata. Next base: position 433,782 of record NDFZ01005327.1, read on the forward strand.
AAATCAACTTAGAAGACGACAAAAAACAAGGCATATCAATTAAATGCAACACCCTCGCTATGTTACTCGATCAATAGCTGAAAACTCGCAGAGAACTTTCATCTCTATATTTTCAGTCTTAAGGTATAATACAGCATGAAGCTTTCACCGTAATTGTATTAACATTAGTCCACGGTTGTACCGTGAAGAATAGCACTTTGAATTGAGTCGGAAATAAATGATCTGTACAGTTCTATTGTTAGTTTTGGCAAACAATGGGATACGATACGGTTACCGTTTTTTTAAGTAATGATGAGTTTTACGTCTTACATCCTTCTTGACGCTTTGTCTTTAGCTGGGAGAGACAATGCTTGGGCGCTCACTAACACATGTTTGCCTGGTATTTTGTCTTGTCACTAGCACTTCGCCCGCAACTTCGTCCGAGCGGATTTAGTAGATACTCCAAAACCTTCAACCAACACAACCTTTTCAAAGGAAAATTTTCGAAAATTAAGATCTGTTTCAAATATCCCATTTTTAGTTTCTTCATTCCCAATTTCCACGGAACATGAAGTTAGCAATAATGTTCTCATCTAAAAACTTCATCCCCCCTTTTCGCCCCTTAAGGGGTTTATTTTCGAAAAATCCAAATATTTGTTATTCTTATTTGTTTTATTCAAATCATAAATGCCGTGTTTCAACTTCATCGGACCAAGCATTAAGATTCGAGTTAAATCTTTTTAACAAACAAATCGTTCCTCTTTATAACAGGTTTACAAATACTCAAGTTTTTAACAAATTACTCACTTAGTCTAGGAAAATATTGAACGCTTAAATTAAGACAAAAAATATTAGAATTAGCCATAACCGTATAGGCATAAGACGAGAAATTAAACAGCTTTTGATTAAAGCAGTATAGGTATTCTAAAAAAAAAAATTGTGTCCGCATTCACATAATACACTTGACCAAAACCCCGTTTCTTCCAATAGCCTACAATATTTCATACAATTTAATAAACAGTTAATTAACTTCGCATTTCCCATGCAAATATACTAATTAATATCGAATACAAAACACGAAATGAGTCCCACTTAATAATATAACATAACATTAATATGATAATGATACATATTTATATTTTTAATTAATTCTTAAATATCAATTAACATAATGGATTTTTAGGAGAAATTTTGACTTTTAGTGCCAATTGGAAACGAAAATAATTAGGGAAATCTATTTGTATCCAAGATGAGATCATCATCATCTGCCAAGCCTTTTCCCAACTATATTTGGGTCGGCTTCCAGTCAAACCGGATTCAGCTGAATATCAGTATTTTACGTGGAGCGGCTGCCTACTAGACCTCCACAACCCATTAACTGGGTAACACGGTACTCCTTGGCAAGACTAGTGTCAAATTATCTGGCTTCTGACTATCCGTAACGACTGCCAAAGATCTACAAATGACACCCAGGACCAACGGCTTAACGTGCTTTCCGAGGCAGGAGTCTCGGTATGTTAAGGTCACCCATCCACAGAACAACCTCGGCAAGCGTTGCTTAACCTTGGAGATCGACCCGTGCGGCCGTTAGCCAAGATAAGATCACACAACACAAATATGTGACGCCAAAAATTTGTTTTATTGAATGTGGTAACGTGCGTGTGTATTTGCTATCCATCTAATTACTGTTTTTATTCTGAGTAAGATTTTCATTTTTGAAGTTTACCGGATCTCAACCAGACTAAACTTGAGTTGGAATATTAGAAACATTATTATCATTGGAGATGACTGCAATTTCTTCATCCATAAATACCTCAATTTATACAAAGATATCAATTAAATTAATTATGATGACTTGCGAACCGAAAAGTTCGACGAAATCCCTATAACACTGCCAAATTCAATACACCCTATTTCAAACAACATTCTATGAGAATATAGACCATTATTTTTCATCAGGATAATCTGAACAAGAGTATAACAAGGTACATTGTACTGTCAGTTTAAAATTACAATAACGGTGATCAAATCGTTAGAATTGAAATTGCTGATGACATCATGGTATGATGACAGTTAAAAATATGATTATATCATAATACAGTTAGAATCTGTGATGGTATGTCTCGATGGCGTTTTGTTTCTTTTAGGTTAAGAATCAAGTTATCTTTGTGTTTTATCAATTACTTTTATTGTAGACTAGCTGACCCGCGCAATTTCGTCTGATTTTATACAACATTTTCATTGATGCTCCGCTCCTATTGGTCGTAGCCTGCATGTTATAGCCTTCCTCGATAAATGGGCTACCCAACACTTAAATATTTTTTCAATTCGAACCAGTAGTTCCTGAGATTAGCGCGTTCAACCAAAGAAACAAACTAACTCTTCAACTTTACAATATATTAAAGTATAGATTTCTCTCATTAGAATCGCGATTGACAGCTGGGTTGCCATAGTGGCAGTTTGTTCAGGTTGTCAGCTATGAATTTGCCAAATAAGCTTAGCTAAGAAAGTGTAGAAACTAAAGGAATTGCTTGGAAAACTGTCACCCTAAATTTCTAAGTCTAGAACATAGCTCTAATAAGACAATACTAAACACATTGGGGAAGTTTTGTTAAATCTTGAAGATTTTTCTAGGGAACACAATGTGTAAATGTATTCCAACATGTATCAAAATTGTTTCAGTCTATTACGTACTTATTAACAGTGTCAATTGTGTACTACATTGTGTAACTTTTCATATATCAAAAGAAGTTTTATGCTCTGATGGTAAATTCAGGCAGTAAAATCGAGATGACAGCACCGCTGATAGAGAAGACTTTATGGAAGAAAAATACGTAGAAATGGGTGTTGAAACAATTTACATGATACTTAAATAAAAGTCAAGAAAATAAATCTCCAAAGCCTAACCTAACCTATGCTAAACTCACACAGAAAACCGAGAAATAAGGAATTTAATCGTCGACAATAAAATTGAATGGAACTGAATCACACACTAAAATAAACACGTATTGAGCTGGTAAACGTTTTACTCGTTCAAGTCGAACCGAATAAGGCCTTAAAAATTTCAACAAGTTTAATTTAAGTGTCGTAAAAAGCAGGGAATATGACCAAAGCAGAGATAAAATAAAACTTTATCGACGTTTATAGTGCGATAAAGGGGATACACACTGGCTGAATGCGCAAATTTTTTATTTTGTTTTTGTATTGTGATTTGTAACAGGTGGATTAAAATGATTTTATGGCGAGTAAAAGTGCCAACTTGACAACTAAGGGTACTACTAGAATGAAAAAAACATTCAACATGGCAAAGGATGAAGGTGGATGATCACATCAGTTAATTTGCTGTTTGTAGAAGGTAATATCTGAATATACTGATCTGATTACGAAACTCACGACTAATGCTATATTGTCCCAAGATATTATTATTATGCTCATTGCACAGTACCTGTGAGATAGGTCATGGAAACTAAGCTGAAGAAAAAAGCTATTAAACAATAAGCTTAGCATATATTTATTATTTGGAAAACAGAATATTTTAGAAGACTAAACGTAAGATCAAACCAAACACCAAGATCCTGAAGGATATTTGTACAATACAACCATTAATAGTCACGATAAAAAACAAAATGATATACTCAATAATATGGAAGTAATGACTATGCATGAATATTGGAATTGTGCCAAAGTGTCAGTCTTGTCTGAAATTCCCGAACATTCAGGCATGTGGGTAGCTTATGCAAAACGTGACACGTTGGTAGTCCTATCAACAATCTCAGTACTCAACACCAATGAAATTTATAGAGAAGTTATTTGCGTATTCGCTAATATCTCGGGATAAATATTCTATGCGGAAAATAAATTCCGAAATATTCGTAAGCACAATAGACATTTTGAATTGTTGTGGCCATGTCCAGGTTTGTAGTGTGAATTTTGCTTTTCTATCCTAAATTCTCTATTTCGATAAATCCCAGCACAATATTTCACCAAATCCAACTATTGGAGATCGAGATTCAATTTTGAAAGCGTTCAAATGTAATCTTCGATTCTCCTATAGGATTTCTTACTATATATTTTGAGACCATTTCGAATTGTCAGATTTTTCTTAGTTTACTACACGACCTTGTTACTTACGACCAATAAATATGAAAGCTTAAGATCGTTGCAACTATTTTTTTAATTTGAACATTAGTTCCGAATAATAAAATTTATATTTTGACATCGGCCATTCCGCGAATAAGATAATTTCGACATAAATAGTTTCAAACACTTCAGTTAATACTAATTTGAGTCTAAAAAAGCGTAATGCTTTAAAATTATGGTCGGAATATCCATAACATATAGCCAAAGCGGCTTCCAATAAGCTTTTAAATAAGTGCTCAATAAAATTCCTTCGCTTAATTAGTTTCAACCCAATTAGTAATTGAATCCACGTGACGTGATATAGTCAAATTCATCAACCTATATCCCTAAAGAATTCAAAATATAACCCAACATCCGGGATAACCTATTACTGAAAATCAATACTTACATGTTTGTTTTTAATCATAAAATCAAATCTACCAACATCCGAGCATAAACCAAACATTGACATAGTCTAACAAACTCCCAATCTAAATTAACCTTACACAGAGCTCTAAATTCTACATGTAAATTACTATCGATACAACAAATAAATTCAGCTACTCAATTGGGCAGCAAAAACCAATCGACCAATGTACACAGTCCTTTCCACAATTCGCTTTCGTGAACGGTACATGAAATCACGTTTCGGAATTAAATTCGAACATAATACTTGAAAAGGGTCGAAAGTCGAAGCAGCCATTTCTTTTTAAGACAATCATGCAGTCGTCCAGGTAAACGGTGAGACCTCCAATGTTAACCATTTAATCGTAACCGTATGTCCATAACAGTTTTATAACGACTTGGTTAATTAATTCTTGGTTTTGGAAAAGGCTTCAAAGAACTAATTAGGTTAGTTTTCTTTTGAATGACATGAATACTTAACCATTTTGAAAATTTGTATCTGATAGTAAGCTTTTACTAAGACCATTGGATCAGACTGGCATTATTACATTTTTTTTTTTCAATTTCTGCCATGTACAGATTTACAGCCAATCATTTATCTGTCCACATCGTTTAACATATTCCAACGAGGGATGAAGTAGCCTTTAGACTTAGACCACACGGCTTTAACCGTACACTGAACTTTAATCTCAATACGTAATTGTTGAACGTGACTTTCAGCACTACTGATGGATCTAGAGTTAATAGCAAATAGTTTAACTTATGCGAGTACGTGCCCTCTATGTTCTCGTGAGTCACATTGTCGTGATAGAACAAAATTGTTATGTCTTATTATGCTTCAAGTGTTTCGATTACGATTCTCTGGGGTTAGTCATGGTTGAAGTTTTTGGATAGGCTCAAACTGTTTATGATAAATATTGTAACTAAGGTATCCACCAACATTCTATCAGTCTTTAAGTTTAAAGACTGATGGATTTAAATGTTGGTGGATGGAAAGATAAAGGAAGAGCAGAGACAAGAGGGATGGATTATGTGATGAATGACGTTAAAGAAAAGGAAGTGAATGAAAGCTTATCAGTAAATAGTAGAGAATGGAAGAAATTATCTATAGCACAGACTGTAATTAATATAAAATTCTTCCGTTACTGATGAAGTGATGAGTGACTGACAGACAATGCACATCCAAAAGTACCGGTCGTAGGAAGCTGAAATTTGGCATATTTATTTAATTATTTAGCTTTAATTTCTCTCTGCACTTACAGTAAATACCAACCGTACAGAGTCATATTTGTATTAGGTATAAATTAGATATTTCAAAAAATTAAAAGTAACACTCATATTAAAAATTAACAAAAACAATACAGAAAAACAAATAATTTTGATAACAATAATAAAATCAAATAACATGTCAATCATAAAATATATTCAAACACTAAAACAATCTTTATATAGCTTCCCTACACTCCGCAGGGGAGCACTAAGAGAGAATTTCCCGAAATTCTTACGGGAACGGAAAAAACGCGATATCTGCGGTCAAAACCTTGTAAGTAATATTGGAGATGGGCAGAAAGATGACAATGATGCTTAAACTTTACATCTAATCTACACTTATTTTAAGAACAAGAAGACAAATTAGCAGTACAAGAGAAATAAAACAATTATTATATTCCGTTTCCAAATTAGCGTCATTTAATTTAGCAACATCTTCAAATAGAACGAAGACAATTGAAGAAACCAATTCGAAAATAATTCACCCATCTTAACATTCAATGTTACCCGGAGATCTTTTCATGGTCCATTTGATTCAAGCGGAATCCATTTTAACTTCGCCTGCTATTAAATTAATCCATTCAGACTTCGATCCTTCCAGACATTTGATTTGGAAGCCGGGATTATGAGCTTTAGTCTTAGGACAGCTTAATGGGCAGAGCTGAAAGGGCACTTTAAAATGGACATTTGATTTCAAGTAGAAACGTTTGAATCGTCTGAAGTGAAATTTGGATTTGCTTGGGTAATCTCTTTGTCATGTTCATGGTCAATTTGCCTTTTAATGGGCGTATGATCAAAGTATGTAGTAAAACGACCTGGTTTACCAATGCATATGTAACTACTAGTATGTAAGTATATTGCAATATCGCCTTACACCATACAAAAGAAAATGGTGTCGGAACGGATGTCGTAAAGAAAATAAAAATGGGAGTTAATCAACAACTCATCGGAGCTAATTTGTCTGAATCTGCCCACCTCATAAATAAAATCAAGCTCACTGATAGCCAAACATTCATCAGTCCAACCAGAAGTAATAAAATACTCCGCAACGAAGCCATATTCGATGATGCCGCCGGCCTTACCAAAAGTGGCGGGCGCTGGCCACAACGCGTCGGTTCCCAAGAATCATTCATACAGAATCAGGTCGTTCGTCACGGCCTTAATGTGAAACGAACAGCTGTACAGATTCCAGGTTAGAACACATACAGGGTGAATGTATTCATGGTTGAGAAAGAGGCGATAGTGTTGTGTATACCGGTAACCGTGAATTTCGAAAATCGAAATTATAATGTGACTGTTATGTTTGTAAATGCACATGTTTATTTACAAATTGGTGTTTTAATCTACGTTTTATAATGAAATATTATCGAAATTGGCCAGTTTAGACTGGAAGCGTTTAATTCACTCTTTGTTTAAATTATCTATATCGCAGCCAACCAGCTTAATCAGCCGTTTAATTGGCGGCCTAGCCTTTTCATTGAACGGCTCTGTATAGTGAGCGACCTAAGTGACATACCGGCGTTTAATTGAACAGCTAGGCAAATCACTTGGTTTAATATTGTTAACGACTTGCCTAGCCAAGTAGCAGAACATAGGGCACAGGGAGCTTAGGGTACCCCGACACGGATAGGTTAGGTTCAAATGCTACGACGGGTGCTAGAGTGAGCGAGCGAAGCGAACGCACCCGTCGTGCCATTCATATTCGGTTCGTTTTTTGTTATTTTTTTTTGAGGTGGGTTTGGTCTTGACTCTAGTCTAGGTTATAGATGACAGATACAAAGTCCTTTAAACGCAGCAGACATAAATAGGAACCCCGAGCAATTAAACGGCTGCGACATCCATTTATAGGCAAAAACTTCAGCCATATTACGCTTGAGATGATGCACAACATAAGTTCTGAAACGTTTATACTACAAAATATTACATTTATCCAAAATCCAACCACACTATTTAAAACAGAACATCAGAAAGAAATTGATAACACAACAGCAAGAATAATGCACCGCTAACTTCAGAAAAACGATGATAAAACAAAACACAATAGCGCATTACTCCATAACAGTTTACTCAACAGTCTCTAAGCATTAGCGTATCAGCAAAGTGCAGGTGTAATGAGCAAAATTATAATAGTGCTAACTAGCATAAATACACTAGTAACTAGAGTCAAGCTAGTTTACGTATCTGAAGAGATCTCAGTGAATAGCATCGTTTAATTTTACGCTACTCGCGGGGGATCGGGCGTGTCCATTGTTGAGGTATTATTGGGTTTGTATTGTACGGAAAATTGATTGTTGATCATGGTGGCAAAGAAGTGCTTTTAGATCAAAGAGGAAAAGAAAGGGATCAAGATGTTTTATGTTTTGGTCAATTAGTCTGGTCTACACTGAGGAGCTCTAAAAAAATACCATCCTCCAAAGAACACAGACATCATCAGCTATTAGAAGGTTCAAGCATTTTTGTAGATGACGTATAGTCGACAGCACGTTGGTGTTAACACTTTGAATTTGAGCTGGCCAAACATAGAAACAAGTTTGAATAGAACATAGGCCAGCTCACAGATTTTTTATGCTGATACGCAGTCTAATGTATACGACCCAATAAATTCAGCGAATGAGACAAAACTATTAAGAGTAAAGAAACTAATTTGAAGAATTGTTATATTTTATAATAATGAACCTTTTTAATGCAAATGTATATGTCAATATAACGATTACCACCGAAGACTTATCTAAACTACAAAACAAAAAAAAACCGTAACGCACTACAATGAAAACAGTAATCCCGTTGAATTATACCGCATCTGAGTGAGCCGCAAAGTGGAGTAAGCGAACGACCGATGTTTTCACTATCGTTTGGTCAGTACAGTTAGCTTGAAGCCGAGGCAACGACATCAGGTTAGGCGGGCTGCACACACCGCGATTATATGTCGGCGATCGATGATAAGCGAGAAGTAATTTAAACTTTGTTAGATTGCAAAATGTTACCTATAAAATATTTTTTTATGAAGCAGTTTCGATTTCATTAACTGATAGAATAATGTAGTTAGTTTTGTACTTGGACGACTTAAAAGTCAAGTAATTTAGTTGGAGTTTTAATGTCAAACAGCAACTGGCTAACTATTCACCATATAAAACACATTATTTTTCATTTTGTTTCGTTTCTTTATCATCAAAAATCTCACCACAATTAAGATATAAGCATAATAAAATTGTATATGTAGCTACACACTATGATACTACTATAATTTAAACAAAATTTCCCCCAGTACACGGTCCACGGTCATGGTCCAGCCACTCCATTAAATAAATTCCTCCTTATCTTGTTCAGTAGCAGACTACGGCTGGACTTACGTGTAGACGGCTCGCGTTTTCACTATCGTTCGTCCGAATACAGTTAGTTGGATCCTCAGCCGAGCCAACGACGTCTAAGGCAGCTTACATACTGCGCTACTACATTTTATTTAACTGTGACTGATGATTTTAATGGGTAGTGTGTGTGTGTAAGTATTGCTTTAAAAGGTGTCAATCATGGTGATTGTTGGGAAGGCGTTTGATTACATCTGTCATCGGATCATCCATGGTTGAGTGATGCTTAGTATTGTCAATGAGATGGTCTTGTTACTGTAGGTAGATGCTACTTATTAAACAGGGCATTTGAGTGTTGCATTTTTTTATGGCCCTTACAGAGTTCTTACATGGTTTCGTACACTGACTTGCACTCCTATCTATCTACTTATTGCCATCTTTTACAGTAGAGATCTAATTTACCAGCTAATATGTTATATATGTTACCTGAAAATTGCAGACTCCGTGAGATTGTAATAAATCTTTATTAGATAATAATTTCTCGATATATTATGAAAAAATCGTTTTGTACACAATAAATCCCTTCCAAATTCAATAGTTTCCAATACATCCGTATCTTATTTAGAAAAAATTGTTTACAAATTCACGCGATATTTTACAATCTTAAGGCGTTTGCCATTTTCCGGTAACATTATAATATAATAGAATATACTAATATTATATCACACACGGTCATCCGATCCCAAACTAGGCAGAGCCTGTGCTATGGCAACCAGACAACTGATAAACATACTTATATATTTCTAAATACATACATATTATAGACAAATTACACCCAGACACAGAACAAATGATCACGCTCATCACACAAAGATTTGTCCTGGGTGGGAATCAAACCACGAACTCCAATATATAAATTATTTTTATGATATCGAGTGTAAAAGATTATTATGTTAAAATAACGTTCCATAACATGAAGTAGAGAAAGTTCCATGAAACAATAGAGAAACAGTTTCAAATAGCAGTTTCAGTTTAGGTAGACCTATAGGATAGAACGTTTTAGCCGTTTATCACTCAACTTGAACATTTAGACATTGATAAATTGGACGCTCCTGAAACACTAAACATTCTGGAAATATGTAGTATACTTGTAACAATTTCAACAACTACTATTCTAGCTCTATATTACATTTTTGAGATCTAATAAAATACTAAATTTCCTTTTCAGTAATTTTCTTAAATCTTTTCATTGACTCCATAACTTAATGTCTCAATTTATGCTTGAAATTTTTTTTTTATTTTTATTTGTTAAAACCTAACATTTAAGCTGGTGAAAAAAAGGGAAGCTTCTCTTATAAAATTACCTTTAAAAAATATGTGTATTCATAAAAAATTCAGGTCACCTTGGATTCGCAATGTCACGTAAACTTGAAATAAATTAAGGTACAAATCTCTTAAGTAGGGAGATACACTTTGGAATGCAAATTCAGCTTAGTTTAGGCGAAAAGTGTAACTAAAGCTAAGGTCTCATTAGCGGCTGCAGAACCATGACCAAGTCGTTGGTATGCGGTTAGATTGTTAGTTGCCAACCATATTTTTTCTTTTTGTTGTTTTTCAATAAACGGACTGTCTTGTCCGGGCTGAGACCTAATTTGTAAGTCTGTAAATATATAGCTAAAAAAAACATTTTCTAAAGGATCACTTTTTCACAATTGAAATGTCATTCAAGATGATCGTTTAAATTGAATTACTTTTCACACAGCTCAAGTTTTCGCGAGTTGCAGAGCAAAAACTCGACTTTTAAAGTGTCATATCAATCTGCTCAATTTTGTTTTTTGAAGTTCCCCAACAAAATAACTACCAAGTATGCAACGCACCAGACAATTAACTTGCCAGCTAATTAAAGAATGAAGAAGGTCTTAAACGAAACTGGTTGCCAGTTGCTCAGGCAAGCTACCAGTCTTCATTTACACCTACTGCATTATTTAATCTTAATGAATTATTTCCGCACCTTGCCTTCAGCTGTAGGCACCATTGCCTCGTTAGCACAAATTTAAATTCCATTCGAATCTTCAATTATCTCGCTGTTTTACGAAACACAATTATAATAAAAAACATGTGCTTATTAGTTTGTCGCCTGGACTATTCGTAGTTATTTTTTTACATCGGTATATCTATTGATCTAAGCTTATATTCTGGTTTTGAGCTTGAAACCTATTCCAGCTGTCATAGAGGCTAAACTACAACTCGAGGGACCTGGGACAGTTACAACTTGAGTTAGTTATATTAATAAATTAGCAAGTCAGGACTTTTTTTTTAATAGACTAAGCTTATATTTTTGTGACAATATAATCTTAATATATATTTCTTGTGTACATGTGTATGCCACTGAACTCCTCCTAAACGGCTGGACTGATTTTGATGAAATTTTTTGTGTGTGTTCAAGGGGATTCGAGAATGGTTTAGATTCACAATTAGACCCGGTAGGTGGCGCTACAATCGATTTCTATAATTTTTCGTCGGACACAAAGCAAACGTTCGAACAGGACAACGTCTGTCGAGACCACTAGTCTAAATATGTAAAACAAAGTCGAGTTAGTTACACCATGTATAACTCAAGAACGGTTAGGCCGATTTTGAAGATCTTTGATTTGTTGGATTTGTCTTTGCCCCTAATAGCAGAATAACTATTAAAAATTAAAGAAAAAAATATTTACATAAATATTTTCGAAAACAACGCCATTTCTGATATATGACAAAAACAAAACACGGCAAAAATTATTCTTAGGCGGTACGAAGTTCGCGGGGACCACTAGTATTTCAATAAAATGCCTTTTAGAAATTGAAAAGACTTCTCGGCTATTTGAGTTTTAAAACAATTTTAAGGAACTTTTCGTCCTCCAGTGAGGACCGAACCTAACTCCCATAAGAATTGTGCTAAGGACTTATAAACAATTTTGCGTTGCTTATCGCTCGTATTATTGCGTCGTGAAAAAGTGGAGCAGCGCAGATATCGTTTTATATGTCTACGTTTACTAGCTAGTATTTCGTCCGAGACTTTGCTTGGGAATCTGATAGTAAAAGAAAGAAAGAAAACATGTTTATTCCGCCAGACATGACGCACAAAAACACAAAAATAAAAGAAAATAACTTGACATCTAACTAAATAAAACTTGTTTCACTGACAAGCTGTGTCTGGATCGGACATTACTCCCACGAGTCTATGGTACCATGCATACCACAGACAAAACCGAACACAGTTCAACAGTTGTCTATGGCATGATGTCCGGCACTGACTGACAGACAACAAAATAAACTAATAATACTAGACAAGACGACAAAAAAAAAATATTCGAAAAAAAAATTACATAAATACAAGTGCGGGCTGTTTCTAATAAACCATAATAGGTAGACAGTGTGTGTATTTCTACTGCCGCTTTAATATAAAAAAATACAAATTAAATTAAAAATTAAGGAGGGCTCCCATACAAGAAACGTGTTTTTTTCGGTTTATGGTACGGAACCCTTCGTGTGAGAGTCCGACTCGCACTTGGGCGGGTTTTGTTATACATTGAAATGACAATCCCAAAAATTTTAGCATCTCGTTGCTATCGCTGATACATGTCACTTTATCTAAAACTACTATCTTACGAATAGCACCATCCCATCACTTCCCGTGAGTGTCGTAAGAGGCGACTAAGGGACTCACCAGAGAATGAGCAGCAGCATTCTCTGTGCATTGCAACAGCTACACTGCGATCGCCAACCCGCCTGCCAAGCGTGGCGATTATGGCACCCCCCTCCCTCTTTGGGGGAAGCCTATGTCCAGCAGTGGACGTCTTTCGGCTGATGATGATGATAACTGTCTTACAAACGAATAATACCTCCATATTTCTAAATTACTTTCGCTTTATCAAACAGGGCCGTCGAATCCCACATAAATTCCTCATATTGAATTTAAAGTACTCATACAGGCAAAATCAATTCCGAGACCCGAATGCTAGGAAATTCAATTTAGGCCTTAGCTCGCACTAGATCGAAACCATCATATCTTATTGAATGACAAAAAATTGGGTGAAATAAAATAAAGAGTAGGCGATCCGGAAGGTGATTGATTTTCTACTAACCTAGTTTTGGACAGGTGTCGTGTTCTGTATATCTTTCTGCCAAAGCTATTGCGAATGTACTTAACTTAACAGACTGATGTGTTGCTGGGGAGTTTGTTGCGCCACTTCTTCCTAGCTAAAACACTAGGAAGTGGTGACGGGCGGGCGTTTTGGGGGACTGTCTTTATGTAGAACTTTGACGTTCAAAAAGTGCTGGCACTCAGCCTAATTTGAATAAATGACTTTTGAAAAAAAAAAAATTGTGTTTGTATAAAGCCCTGAACTTGATCACCTGGTTAGGCATTGCGTGACTCAGTTATTATTGAATAGCTTTGTGAGTGTTATTCACGTTTTTTGAAGTTGCGCTTATTGTGTATATTGGCGATATCGTCTGTCAATCAAATAGTTTTCAGAGATAGTGTGAAGTAGTGACGAATGTTTTTATGCTCAATGTATTCTTTAACTTTCCCTCTTTAGATGCGCATAGGTATACATTATTTATTATTATTTTCAATTTGTCAGTCAGTCAGTCTCTTGGGCACATTACCAGTTGACAGCGTTGAGGACGATTTTTTTTATGCTATATTTTAGTTTGTTGTATGTTATTATTATTGTTTGTAAGTTGTTATTTGTTGATATTAGTTCTTATTGTTATGATTTTTTATTAATAAACCATTCTCATTTATGTAAATTAACCGCTTCTGTACAGACAGTTTAAGATTTACATTTATGTACTTGTACGTGCCCTTCTTTAATTGAGTATGAATGTAAGATAATATGACTATTAGAGCTTTGATAACTACTTGAGTATGTGAGAACCAAACAAGCATCGCAAAATAAACAGCAAAAAGATCTACATATTGTTGATACCTTCTTTTTTTTAAATTAATCAAGCTCTAAACAAGCACACGAAAGAGCTTGAAGCTAACTCTAAAGTTTGATATTCATATTAAGGGGGTTGAAAAAAAAATGTTAGACGCTATCTTGAAGGCTATATTAAAATTATTACAGTACTATCTTTTGCCCGCGACTACGTACGCGCATATCCTGTTTTTTCCCGTATAGCCTATTGCATTGCTCATGAATATGGCTATCATATTGTAACACTAGCGAACTCACGCTAGTGCTACTTAATATTATTAAGATAAATAAAACTATATTTGAGATTTAAACTTCATAATATATTTGGCATTATCCTTCAACGAGCGCTGGTACCGGAGTCCCATATAAAAAACAAAACATATTTTCATATTCTTAATTCAAATTCTCTTTTACTTTTTCCTCCTGACAATATTTAACAAATAATTTTCCAAATCCGACTGCTAGTCCCAGAGATTTTAAATAAACAAACAAACTCTTCAGCTTTATTATTAGTATAGATTGAGTATTGCTCTTTGTATTGTCACCAAAACTAAAGGTGTATGCAAAATTTCAGCTCAATGAAATGATGAAAAAATTGTTTTCAAATTTTGATTTACAACTTACGAACGGTTCAGGTTTAATAAAAGCTTGTAAAATACATTAAGCCGACTGATTTAATTTTGCAAACGCTGAATATTAGTCTGCGACGAGATTATAAAACAAGTTATTTATTTGATTTTCATGTTGGAGTTTTTATATCGACAAATGAAGCTGGAGCACTGGGCTATTGGGTGTCAGCTTATTTATTGTATGGATGTACTGGTTTTTTATTATATATATTTATAATTGTTGCATATTTACCCAAATTTATACTTATTATTTTATTTATATATTTCTTTTATAATCTCCATAAGTGTATCCGTGGCACCACTGACTGGCCCTATCAGAATACCAGCGCTGCGTTATTATTTTTTTAGATATCGCAGCATTAACTGAGATAGGGACCATTTTGGCCTCGCACAGATAATTATTTTATTATATAAGTATCCATGTTTGTTACATTACATTACTGCTTAGTTATGAATTTTATTTTACTGTTTTGTTTGTCTTGTGCGAGTACCAAATAAACGTTTTTCTTCGTTAAAACTTACCGGGGCTGCCTCAATTTTGTGCTGTAGAGCAATTGTATGAGAAACAATAAAAACTTTTTTTTTTCTTTTTTTTCACTGTTGGTAGGCACTCGTGTGACCACACTCACCTGTTGGTAAGCGATGATGCGCTTTTCCGATTTCATTGAAACTGTTAACAGTTTTACCAAGAACCACTTACTTTACTACTTCTTATAAATAGCCATACAATAAAACATGCGATTATTCCTAATCAGGTTTGTACGTAATAAAATCCGATGCTTGTACCGATGGTCGCGAAAGTTCCGATGGTACCAGGATACCACCGCATACAAGATACCTAATATGGGGTTTATAGTTGAAAATCTACGCTTGGGATAGCTTTCATAACTTGAAACTGGCTGGAAATAACCTAGAAATGTGGGAAAGAATGTATGTGGATAACATTTTTTTTTTTGATGGGGAATCATCGAATGACTCCTTCCACTGTGGGCGGAGTGAAAGAGTCTCAGACTCTTACTGACTAAAACCCATCCGTGTTCCTCCTGATGCCTTTCAATGCGTTTCAGGGCCGCGGTGACTCTTTCGAACAAATTCCGCAACAACACCTGCAGGTATATTTTATTGGGATTTTAGGAAGTCAGGTGATAGGTGTGGTTCTTACAATAACTTGTATCTTACTCTTACTAGAGGTAGGTACCTTGTTCTTGGATAGCTTGTGTATGAGTGTAAAGATGACTAAAGATGGGATCATTCAAGACAGCGTTCTAACGGAGCATTAATGTTTGAATAAAAACGTAATCACGAGCAATAGTAGCAAATATAGAGAAAATAAGCCTTTATTGCTGCTCCTACTGAGCTTTGAAAATATTTATCTATCATATAACTTACGATCCAATTAATCTGAATATCGACTTTTGGTGCATTATCTGAAAAAGGTTGTCCTTCGACGAAGACATTCTCGAAAGATTTCCACATCTCTCTGCTCTCTTGTAGCAAACGTATCTCAACCTAGCCATTTCCCAACTATATTTGGGGTCGGCTTCCAGTCAGACCAGATTCAGCTGAACACCAATATTTTATGTGAAGCGGCTGCCTACCAGACCTCCACAACCCACTTACTGGGTAACACGGTACTTCTTGGTAAGACTGGAGTCATATATATTGACTTCTGACAATCCGCAACGACTGCCAAAGATCTACAAATGACAGCCGAGACCAACGGCTTACCATGCTTTCCGAGGCACGAAGGAATCCCGGTATGTTAAGATGGTCACCCATTCACAAGCCAACTTCGGCAAGCGTTGCTTAACCTTGAAGATCGACCCGTTCGGCTGTTAATATTTAGCCACGAGCTCCTCCTTAAGGCCCCGTGCACGAAATCAACTCATTTCGAACAATTTAGATCGCTACTTGTGGGAAAAGCAGGAAGAATTAGAACCTTTTTTTTTGTTATTATAAGAGACGAGTTCTTATTCTTTTACATGGCTTGAATGATTTTTTTTAAATAATGTATAATATCATGGCAATCACCCATATTCCAACCCCCTTTTCCGCAAAAGTAACGAGCGAGTGGTGTTTGACTGCGTTGGACAACAAAACTACATAAGATTGTGCACATTAAAAAATATTTATAACATCATTATATAGTCTACTCTTACATGCATTGAAAACATTATTGAAATCAATCCGAAACAAAGCAGAAAAAATTGTTGAAAAACATAATTTTTGAGAAAACGTTTAGATAAATAAGTATTTTTTTCCATAATAAAAAAACACTTTTTGGAAATTTTAGAAATTACACATTAATCTCAAGTAAACATTTTAATAGAATTTAAATTTTATTATATAAAAAATCAATAAATTCATTTCGTAAATAATAAGCAAAGTGAACTATATTATCGACCGCGCGAATCCGATTGCCTCAGTAACGACCGGGCTCTCCCAGCGTGAACACGTATCACTTTGCTTCGCAGGCGCTCGAGAGTTTTACGTAAATATAATTCTCAGATTGTAGGCCGACTACCACATTTTGATCCAGTAAGTATTAATTTTGATTTATATACTTTTTGTTTGTTTTTAAGATAGTAAAACTTACTTCGTCTTCAATCCTAATATTATGAAGAGGTAACGTTTGTATGTTTGTAAGGGTAATCTGCGGAACTACTAATCTGATTCCGAAAATGCTTTAACTAACATATTAGGAAGCTAAATTTTTGCCGGGTGGTACAAACTATGTATCATTGTTATATAACTTGTGTTATATAGCACGTTCACATTTTGTAACATTGTTCACATTTTTTAAGTTCCATAACAATGTTGTATAACATATTTTGCTACATAATTTGTACGCACCTTTATAGGCTATATACAAGATGTTGATATTTTTAAAAGTTTCATATTTTAGATACCTACAACTTGCTTTTGGATTTACATATATTTTGGAATAATTTAATTGAATGAATGGAAAAGTTGATAATATCTTCATATTCGAACGACTGCATTGATTTCGGTTTGAATTCAAGATCTGGTTTTCCAAATATTTTGACATCTATAATTTGTTGCAGATAATGGGTCGAAAGAGGTCGAATTATGAATGCATAATTTTGATATGTACGCAGATGACCAATGTCAATGACCTTTTATTCGGCTTTATCCGATATTGGTTTAGGTATACTTCGTCAATTTAAAAAAGAATGGCAGTTAAACAATTTATTTTTAACGTGTATAAGTGTTATTTACAAATTATCTACAAAAAAAAATATCATTGTATTATCATTTTTATTTATAGTTTTGTTGAATGTCTGTTTTTGTTGATTGTGAAAAATATACAGAACACACACATTCCAGACTTTTATTTCTAGGCCGTACACTACATAATTATGTTACTTTAAATAATATATTCTAAAGGATCAAAATTGTTTAAGCGGTCACTACGCTCGAACTTCACCCGCGTGTGCGTGTATTTGCATGAGCGGTGCACACAAACATAAAATTGCGACGAATTAACCTAAACAGCAGCGAGTGAATTTTATGCACGGCCTCTTAACGTAGACGTGTATTCTACGTTAAATAAAAATAAATTACCAAACTTAACAAAAAATATTGACCAGTACTTGATATCTACCCAAAACATATCTTCTAGGCCCAAAAGCCACGTCATGCTGATAAACTGTGTGATTGATCACAGTAGCCACGTCAAGTGATTGATGGAGCCCCTCCAATGAGACAACTTATGTAAATCGGCTTCTGTCAGTTATGTTATATGCTTAATTGGCACTTTGCAATGTATTTTAGTTGAGCTTAAGTTATTTTGGAAGTATTTTTTTGTTTTTGGAATTTTTACTTTTTTTTTTGTTTTTTGGCTTGACAATGGTTACATAAATTTAAGCCAAGATAATATTTGTTGACTAAGCTCAATGTCGTGGTTGGTATAAGGGCAGCTAGACAAACTGTCATTGTGGACTTTTGACCATCGCTCATCTATACTAATATTATATACTATTTCTAGTTATTTATTTTTTTATTTCATTTTATAGTATGTAATCGGCAGTGGTACAATTTTTTTTTTCATAAATTTATAATGCAATCTATCTGGCGATATTCAGCATTAGGTTGGTATTTGCAGGTCTTGGGCTTGTACGAGATTGTTAATTAACAATATCGCTTCATCATTATGCGATCTACAACTTCACAGTAATAGATCTTGTGGGTTTTTGCGTTTGAGCTTTCGTGGCATTTGCACTTCGTTCATTAGATCCTTTGCAAGTACATTCACTCCCAGTTCAACATTCTAAAGCTGGTTACTGATTAACCGGACTATCCTGTGGTGTCCTCAAATGAATTTAAGGCCGGAGCCAGGGCTTACAAACTAAGCTAATTAACTAAATGACCGCTCGCTAGGGCATCCCCTGTGGGATACGGACCTCGGCTTAGCGGCGTCATTTTGAGAGGACAGCCAGGGACAGGCTGGGTCATAGCATTATTATTTGAGCAATATAAAACTACTGGCTCAGCGACGCGGGCTGGCTCGGTAATCAAAGGTCAGGGAGGGACATTAGGGTGGTGTGTGATTCTTGTTTTGTATTTAGTCATCCTTTCCTTTATTTCCTCTTTGACTGTTTTAATGTTATGGTGGTGGTGTAGTCTATCACTTGTTATGTACCAAGGTGTGTTAGTTGTACATAAATTGATAATAAAGTTATACTAAAGCGAAAGTTTGAATGTTTGGATGAGTAAGAAACATACATCGGATGGGTGGATGTTTGTTACTCAATCACGTCAGAACGGCTGAACAGATCTTGATGAAATTTGGCACAGAGGTAGATTATAGTCTGGAATAATACATGAAATACTTTTTATCCCCGGAATTGAGTTCCTTTGGGATTTTTTTTTTACATTCACGCGGGCGGAGCTGTGGTACTTATGCCACTTTGTCTACAAGCCCTTGGGGCTCTTATTGGATTCCGCCACAATTTTCTTGTCACTGAGTGTTTTTGAATCTTTATAAAAGAAAACATTTTGTAAAGAGGTGTTAAATAGTGAGGCCTTAATGATAGCTACTGCCATGGTTCCTGAGTTACTAAATCTTCTTCTTAGCGTGTCGGTGGCAAATACACTTATCAAATTTTATGTTTGGCCCAGTACTCAGCAACGGCAACACCGTTCGCTGACGCAGTCATAAGGTCTTCACATGTACAGGTGACAGGTATGCGGTGCAAGACAAGAGGTGGGCCAAGGACTGCCAAGCGACGCCACACAAACACTGAAGATCGGAGCCATCCGAGAACCTCTACTTGAGGTTATCTTTAGTGCGACCGACCAAAGTCAAAGTCAAAGCATTTATTTCAAATAAACCATTATCAGGTACTTTTGAATTGTCAAAGTCAGTCCGTCAAAACCATGAAGCATTTGCACGTTCCAAAGCGTGGATCTCTATGGAGAAGAACGTGCAAGAAACTCCACGGACACTTTTTTAAATCATTTAATTAAAAAAAAATCCTGGTTAAATTAACCGTGTTGCTTCTATAAATGAGAACAGTGTAAAGAAAGAAAAAAATTATAGTATCAAATATTAAAATGAGGCAGTGGCAACTAAGGGATGACCAGTCTCCTGACGGCGCCCGTTCACGAACATGACGCTGGCATCAGCACCATTCAGCCCAACCATTTTGAAGGGAACTGAATGCGGAGTCTATTTAGGGTTTTCCAGGTCGGCCACGGCTGCTCATTTCCAGGTGGGAGGTTTTCCGAGGGTCCAATGAAATAATCAGGAGGTTTGAGCTACTAAATATAAAACTTTTTCTAAAGCGACTCTTTGCAACGTTCTCAAAAGTTACTCTTTGATTTACGAGAGTCTGTGTAAAGGCGGATGTTTAATAAGTAGCATCCTCTATTAAACACTTAACGGTACACTTTTGCAAAACATATTAGCAAAATGTCAAAATATTTATAGGGTTATTTCAAAATGCCATTGGTAAACGTTCAAAGATTCTAATCTGACGGAATCCTTATCTTTTTATTAATTTCTTAATTGAGTCGTATCTTTCTAATTAATATACCTACATCGGTGACTTACTTTAACTTTAATTATCGTTTAGTAACATATTAATGTATATTCATTATCAACCTGTTGTTTGGCACCAGAAACGGGTTCCATACGGTATACCAACATACTAAAAAGGTTAAACATTTGTCTGTTTGGACATAATTAAATATTTTAATTAATTAATCTGCATAATGTGGGAATTGGATTCGTGTCGGACTGTATTAAGATGTGCAAATATTTTACAAGGTTATTAATTAATAATAAATCAGGTATTGGTCTATAATCGTACATTTTCGATGGTATTTCGGGTTTGTGTGATTTATATCGTGTAGCCGTAAGATTTATGTCCATACAGAAGCAACTTTATTTATAAATGGATACGATTTAAATAAAACAGTCTTTTTGGGTTTCCGTAGTAAGGGGCGACAATACAACTACGATGCGACAAGAATGAAAAAGTGTTTATTGTCACAAAACTGACATGTATGCAAATTATAAACTTACTTAAATGCCTTAACGATTGCGATAAAAAGATATATGAAAAGTAGTATTCATATTACTGTTTTTCATATATTTTTTCTACCCGTAATTTATCTTCAGCACTGTTATATGATGAACTAGCTACCGCCCGCGGCTCCACCCGCGTTAATGACGAAAATTATCCCAAGGTAACATACTCCCGGAAAGAAAAAGTAGTCTATGTGTTATTACAGACTATAGTCTACCTCTGTGCCAAATTTCATCAAGATCCGTTCAGCCGTTTTGACGTGAAAGAGTAACAAACATCCATACATACAAACTTATACATAATAGTAATTGTTATCGCGTCGCACCTGTACAAGTAGGTTGTGATAAAACAGTTACAAAATCGAATTAGAAAACTGATTAACGAAACTGTCATTCACTCCTATTATAAACTCAACACTTAATGCAATCTTGACAACCCAATGCCTAGTCTACAACTTGAAATCTGCAATTCTGAATACCTACAATCAGCAAAAGCCGCGTCTGAATACTAGTTCATCATAAATAAACATGATAAGCATCAGAGATTTAATCAAAAACATAAAATCACCGATGTGAAACTTGTACAAATCATTAATCTTGTCTAATACGACACAATATGTTAGACTGTCGGTCTGTTTACATCAAGTTCGGGAAATAAATAAACGAGTATTTTTGTTATTCAAACTCTCAGAAATAAAATAGCGCGAGTTTTCATCACCTACCTAGCCTTTTCCCAATTATATTGAGGTCGGCTTCCAGTCAAACCGGATTCAGCTGAATACCAGTATTTTACGTTGAGTGGCTGCCTACCAGACCTCCACAACCCCTTAACTGGGTAACACGGTACCTACTCCTTGGCAAGACTGGTGTCAGATTATGTGGCTTCTGACTACCTATCCGTAACGACTGCCAAAGGTCTACAAATGACAGCCGGGACCAACGGCTTAACGTGCTTTCCGAGGCACGGAGGAGTCTCGGTATATTCGAAAAAATAATTAAATCTCGACTTATACTTCATATAAACTTAAATAAAGTCTTACATAGACGACAATTTGGATACCAAAAAAATGTTGGCACAGGAGACGCTATTTATACTCTTGTTAATGATGTTATCAATAAAATAAATAATAAAATGAGGGTAGCTGGTGTATTTTTAGATTTGAGCTCAGCATTTGACACTGTCGATCACGATCTACTCATCGCAAAACTAAACCACTACGGAGTGAGAGGCAAGGCCTCCCAACTTTTGTCTTCCTACCTAAAAAATAGAAAAATGTTCGTAGAAATCAGTGAGATGCAAGATGGACATAAACAAAATTATAAATCACCTTTTTTTAATATTTCTGCCGGTGTTCCGCAAGGATCGATATTAGGGCCAATATTGTTCATTTTGTTTACTAATGATTTAATAAATTATATTAACAAAATTCTACCTGACATACAACTTGTGGTATTTGCGGATGACACGAATGCCATCATTGGGGCAAATAACTCAAAAGAGCTTACGGAAAAAGTAAATGCAGCTCTAAGTTACCTTTATTCATGGTTTACTATAAATAAGCTAAAAATTAATAGTACAAAGACCAAAATAATGTTATTCAAAACAACTGCTCGTTATAAAGACACCATGGAAATTAGACTAAATGATGACAAAATAGAACTCGTAAGAGAAGCTAAATTCTTGGGAGTACACATAGATGACTCATTAAATTGGAAAAAGGAACTTGCCACCATAGATGCATCTATATCATCTTCGTGTTATGCGTTAAGAACACTAAGAGACGAAATTGACATTAAACAATTAAAAATAGTATACTATGCTCTAATTGAATCTAAATTAAGATATAGTATACAATTTTGGGGGAACAGCTATAATTATAATTGCCAAAGAGCTTTTGTCCTTCAGAAAAGAGCTATACGTACTATTGTCCGTATCTCACAACGAGAGAGCTGTCGCCCACATTTCTTAGATTTAAACATCCTTACAGTACCCAGTCTCTACGTTCTAGTACTCCTGACTAATCTTAAGAAATACATCCATGAATATGAGACCGATGAGGAAAGACTGGTTAGGGAGAGCACACGTAGGAAGGATTTGAGAAGTAAGATCCAACCTCACTTCAACATTGTGAAGCACAGTTCACAATATCAAGCAGTGCAAATATTTAACAAATTACCACTACACTTAAAAGAAATGTTCTATACATCTTCATTTAAAACAAAGCTTCAAACATTCCTATTAGATAAGTGTCTGTACTCTGTTGACGAAATGTAATATTATGACCATGCGTTTTTCTCCTGTAAACTTGTAAATTTTTGTTTAATGTGTTTGTGTAATATATGTTATGGACATTATTTTTAAATGACGAATGTTTTATTATTATTATTTTTTTTTTTTGTGTGTTTTTAAGTTGACATTGAACCATTTTATATACATCGATTTAATTTTTATATGTTTTCTATGCTTAATTTTAGTAAGTTGACATTGAATAATATTGTTAATAATGCAAAAATACTATGTTGTCAGTTTTTAAAGTGTAATTGTATCTACGTGTATATATGAGTATTTTTAATGTTTATTTTATAGAATGATTTCAAACACAATGTGAATTGTTAATGAATAAATTGAATTGAATTGAATTGAATTGAATATGTTAAGATGGTCACCCATCCACAGACCAACCTCGGCAAGCGTTGCTTAACCTAAGATCAACCCATGCGGCGCGAGTTTTGTGAACTGAAAAGTTCTCTACCAAACTCTTGGAAAAATACCTTAATCACTATCCCTCTTCGTAATCGTCTTAACTTGAGTTCTCTGTTTTTGTTTCATAATTATTATTGTATTTATTGCATATATATATATATATATATATATATATAGTACACCTAAGACTACCTACAGCACTGTCTTTCCTTCTCTCTTTAAAATCCATCCAAAGGTTGTCTTGAAAATATCACTTTTAGCGATAAGGCCGTCCATTGTGTCACTCTATGTAATATCTTTCTCATCTATATTTTCTGTAACTTATATGGTGTACATAATAAAGAGTATTCTATTCTATTCTATTCTTAATTATTATGCCTAGTTGATGAATAGATAGTAATAGTTTTTTGGTAAATACCAGACCTTAATTTTACTGACAATGCGTACATTATTGTGATTCAACATAGATGAAAATGTATAAAAGAAACCACCTAAAAAATGTCGATCGTCAGATTGTCACATGTCGCCTATCGGTTTTTATTAAATAGGATTTTCTGCTAACCATATCTTATCTGCCTTTTTGATCAATCATGTGAAAAGACCATAATTAAGCGTCAAGTTGTTTTGGCATTATTTTTCCGTAGTGCTTGCTGCCATATCTAACTGGAATTTTCAGTAAACTTCCAAAATTGAGCTCATTTACAATGACGTGCATTATTACGAAAGATTGAAGTAGGTACGCAAGCGATCCCGCGGCAAAACATTTCCATCGCCAACCTTTTAATTATCTAGAATGAAGTCCAAAACCCAACGAATATGGCCGTCAATCTAGTTTGCACGTAATAAAAATGTCTGTTATTAGTAGAAAGCCATAAGCTGGAGGCTCAATCGACACAAAATGATGCTTGTTAAGACTTAATGGCTATCAACGAGTTGATAACTTCGTCTTTAAATGTGAGAAATACGTGTTTCTATTAACTTGTAATGAAGGTTGCAAACGAAACTTGCCTCCGCTTCCACAGTAAGGTATTTGACTAAAAAAATCTAATTAGTCCGTCAGATAGATTTCCAAAAAATCTTTTGGCACGTAAACAAAAAATTAAAACGATACAGTGCTTTCAATGCACTGTCACTGTATCGTCTTTTGTTTACGTGACGTCACTTTTTACTGGAAAGTGACGTTACAAGCCCCCACTCCTTATCTTTGATGCGTTTTATCTTCGTAAACTTTAATTTATTTGATAAAATAAAAAATACGTATTCAATATTTTCGATAATCTAACTGACGGACTAAATAGAATCATAATTTTTTAACCCAGGCAACATCCCCATTGAGGAAATTTCGTAAGATATTGTACCTCCGCAAACGCCTCCGCCTGCTTTTAACGGAGTTGTTTCTGTCTCTAGGTCCTTCATGTAACCTTCATGTATGTTTAGTGTAACCGATTTATTAAAATAAATGAAACACCTACAAACAGTCTAAACGATGACTAACCTGCAAAACTGACTTCAAATTTAGTACCAAATCGGTAGTTTTTTATTTTTTGGTCTTATAATTTTCCCACACCTGGCCAAAGTTTCTCCGCATTCCTTTCAGTCGATGTTATTGAAAAATATTTTTTACCATCTCATTTTTTTATTCTTTGAAATTACGCTTCACCTCCGTCAACTTCCGTCTCCGCTAAGACGGCTTCCATCACATCCCTACTTGTAGTCACAGACTTCACCAAGATTCATTTTTGGCAAGAATTGTTTACTGAATGCTATTTGTGTATGTGAGTTTCTATGTTTTTAAACGCAGCCACGATAAAGGAGAAATTCCTAGCGTGGGGCAAAGTTTAAAAAAAAAAAAGAATAAACGTGGGATTAACAATAACCTTAGTGCGAGTTTTTTTAACGACAATTTGTATTGAAACTGTATAAGCGCCGTCTGGTGAATATAACGGAAAACCTTTTTTTTCCATACAATTTGAAATTAGCGAACGTCTACGTAACTCATCGAGTACGTTAATAAAACTCGCACTTTAGCCCTCTGGACACTGGTTATGGTTGAAATAAGCTCAGACGGTTTTTTCTTTCATTAGCAGACAAAAATACCCTTTCCGCTTGAAGTTTCTCGCCTTATGAGAATATATTTATGAGGTCAATATTGTCAGACTGGCTTCATGAAGATATCAACTAGACTAATATAAAATAGATGTATTTTTTTAGGTTTCATACTGCCATATGGGCTTGTCAGAAAGAAGAAAAGAAAGAAAGAAAACACGTTTTCTGCCAGAAAAGATGCACAAAAACACAATATTAAAAGAAAATAACTTAACCACTAACTAAAAACTAAATAGAAACTGAGACTAAGACGAATATAAATAATATATATAACAATATAATATCTTGGGACAACTCACACACGGTCATACCAAACTAGGCAGAGCCTGTGCTATGGCAACCAGACAACTAATACACATACATATTATAGACAAATTGCACCCAGACACAGAACAAATGATCATGCTCATCACACAAAGATTTGTCCTGGGTGGGAATCGAACCCACGACCTCCAGTTTAGCAGTCAGGGTCACTAACCACTCGACCCAAATCAGTTAAGTAAGTTAAAAACATCTTCATTTTTGTAAGGTCTCGTAGCACTGTTGTTTTGAAAAGCCAATCTTAGGAAAGCGAGTTGAATTGAGAGCAAGTTCAGCAAGTGAAATTGAATTAATCAAAGTAAATAAAAGCTTTCACAGCAAAATGTTATCATTTATCCAGCTCGCTTATTTATCCATTCTTCAACACAGAATTGTAACCCTTATCAGATCTTTAAGTATTGTACTTAATAACTGTGGTGAATAAACAGAGTGCCCACAATGGGTAGATAGGCAACGCCTAGAGTTTATCTAATCTCATTTGGTACAATGGAACTATTTCAATTGTACGTCTGTTTGATGGGGGACTCACTGACAGGCATGATGGCGAGTGAAAACTGGAGCAGGTGAGACAAAAAGTTGGAGCGACGTACCTAATCATCTAGATATTCGCTTGTGATGTCTAGTGTTAAAATTGATTGGTAAAAAATGGTTGCCACTATCGTAAGGCATTTTTGTTAGACAGATTGGTAATCGCAGTACGCAGCAATATTATTTCACTCAAACACTAGGAAGTGGTGACGGGCGGGCGTTTTGGGGGACTGTCTTTATGTAAAACTATGACGTTCAAAAAGTGGTGGCACTCACCGCAATTTTGAATAAATGACTTTTGATTTTAATTTAACGTAAGGAATTTGTTCGAAAGGTCTTTCGGAGGAACACGGATGGATTTTAGTTAGTAAGAGTCAGACACGCCCTTCCACTCCACCCAGAGCGGGGAAGTCATTTGATGATTTCCCATCCTTAAAAAAAGGCCACTTTGAAGTGGTTAAGCAATCCCTTTAAACAATATTTTTGGTAAAGTGTGTATTGATAACCAGAATCAACGTGGTAGAGAAACCAAAGTATCGTAAAATTTTGCAAACTTGAGAACCAATTTAATTTAATCTACAGAATATGATGATCAACAAAAACTACATAAATATTGATAAACTAATACCGTCACTTTCTAATAAAGCCTTTATGATGAGGTGTTAATTGGACAACTAACACGACAACTCAAAAGCTCTTCAGATAGCAAAAGCTTTCGAAAAATTTACATAATTGACGAATAAAAAAATAAACAATCTTCACTAGAACAAACATAGACAAGAGGTTATTTTGCACAATAACCATGACATCGAACAAACACTTAAACTGAAGTACTTTGGCACGTCTCAATAACTTTAAAGCTTAAGGTATTCCTAAATCGACTTTCCATACCATTTCACAAATCGAGAAGAGAAAACGAGATAAATTCGCAAACAAACCAGTCAAGATTAACACTGGCCGGTTATTATCAAGACTATCAATTTCTCTTTCTAAATGCTCATGTTTTACTTCAATATTGAGAGTTTTATCTATTCGAACGATCGATTTGCTCGCTTCAAGTAGCGTGAGTGGTTACTAGACAATCATGTTGGCTTTTTGCATAATTTTTATTATTAGCTAATCTAGCGGGCAGTGTGTATAGTAGCGTCCATTTCAACGCAGCCATTTTCTCCTTTTCACCTTAATGAAATGCACCATTGTGATTTGAAACTTAATGAGTTGACGAAATATGAATTATGTGTAACTAAGCTTAGTGTATATATGTGTATATTAGTTTTTATATGAGCTGTTCTCAATAGTTTGTTAAGTTATATGATCTATAGAAATAAAATGACCCATGTCTGAGAAGCATCAGTTGAACACCGTTCGACCAATTTAGCTTTTTTTTAAGTTTTGTATGAAATAAATTTTGTCAAAACCAAACAAAAAACCGACCAAGTGCGAGTCGGACTCGCGCACGAAGGGTTCCTTACCATTATCTATAAAAACGGCAAAAAAATCATGTCTGTTGTAATGGGCGCCCCCTTAAATATTTATTTGATTCTGTTTTTTAGATTAGTTGTTATAGCGGCAACAGAAACACATAATCTGTGAAAATTTCAACTGTCTAACTATTCATTATGTGTTCATGAGATACAGCCTGGTGACAGATGGGCGGACAGCGGAGTCTTAGTAATAGGGTCCCGTTTTACCCTTAGGGTACGGAAGCCTAAAAATTAACCGTTGCGAAGCCGGAGCGGATCACTGATGAAGTATACACGTATATACATACATATGGCCGTTTGACATATTTTCTATACAAAAGCTGTCAAATCGTCATGTTTACTCCTCAGGTACAAGTTATCTGACTATTGATAAGTCAGCCCTAAATCGTTTATGATTGCTTGTTCAACCAATCGTTTGACGATTGGACACGTAAACTTTAACTGTATAAGTTATCTCTTTTCTCATTTAAGATTTTTGAGAGCTTTTTAATTAATTAAAAAACGGAATATTGTGGATACTTAAATTAGCTCACGTCAATAACTTCATATCTCGTGGCGTAACCATAATACACTTTTATCCGCAAGATCTTCACAAAACCATAAAAATCTCAATAAATATCGATAAGAAACACACCCAGTACTAAAGTGTGCCAACACCTGCGCACGCGACTGACCTGGGTACAAAGAGTACAGTCGACAAAGAATTATGTGAGAAGGCAACATTATCATATAACCAAAAAATCCAATTTAACGCAAGACAAGTGATGCCATTGGCTATTGAAAAATCATTCAAGTGATCATAACAACGCTAAATTGCGTTTGACAATTGGCCACATTATCATTCTGCGATTATTTTCGTTCCTAAACTGGGCCTGAAACTGTATATAGACCAGGTAAACTAATTCAAATATCAGTATTTAGAAAGGGTTTTATTTCATTTTAGGTTTTTGAAAAAATCATCCATAAAATTATTTCTTAATCTTAGTATCAGATCTTAGTACTTTAAATAGAAAGATAGGGTTACGCCATTTTGCACAACAATAACTACGTCTAGTTTTGCACTATGTAGACGAAATTTATAAATAGTAAATAAGTTCCGAACTTTTCTTCAGACTGAAAACACTCCGGTTTTTTACAAAACTCAGCACACGCACCACGAACGTCAAACAGATTTGGACTCAGCCGCTAGCATACTAATCCATTTTGCTGACTGTACACAGTGTTTATGTACTGAACGAACGAAAGCGACATCTGACACGCTTTGTATGTGAGGTTACTTAATATTGTGAATCGGTTGTAGTTCCACGAAACGGTTTACGATGGGAGAAGCAGGGATATTAATTTTGGGAACTTAAAATATTTAATATTATTTTTAAGGACGAAAATGGGCTCGAAATAAAATTCCAAGTCGGCGCCCAGTGATGCACCTTTCTTGACCAACTACGGAACCCTAAACTGTGCGTGGCCCGACACGCACTTTAGTTTAAAGAGCCGCTGGCCGGTTTTAGTTTAAAAAGTAAATACTTGTTTTTGTTATATTTATTGTAAGTTTTATTTAGCAGTTTACAACAGCAACTACTCTATTTTTGGGATCACCTCACATTATTAAAGTGAATAAATCTAATATTAAAACAACAAAGGAATAAATATATAGGTATAATTCATTATAAGTGTAATATTAGGTAGCATTAGATTTAGGTCTCAATTCCAATACTAATTCAAATTTATTAGGTACAAACTTATATAGCCACCTCGCCTAGGAATAGAAACTAGAGCACACTTTTATTAATCCAATGAACCAATCAATTTCATTGAATTAATTGGATTTAACACCCACGTTGAATATGTAAATGTATGCCTTACAAATGATGGCATTAAATCTTATTGTAAGCCAGAAACGTCTCATTTGTTTAGATCAGTTCAATCCCATAGTTTGGAATTACTTAGTTTTTAAGCCTAAGCCTACCCACGGATTCTGAATTAAGTTTGAAGTTGAATATTTCTACAACTGTACTTTGGCCTGAAAATCTGTCAAAAATTGGAATTAAAGTACCTATGCAACTGAAATTACTCAATTCGGAAACCCTTTGCAGGCTATCCCATAACAAAGGCATAATCTAAGCATTCTTAAAATCGTATAAAGTCTCACAAAATCTCGTGTCCGCGTCATAACATATTATTGACTAGCTACCGCCTGCGGCTCTGCCCGCGTCAATGTCGAAAATTATCCCAAGAGAACATACTTTCGGAATGACAAGTATCGGGTCTTATTCCAGACCATAATCTATCTCTGTGCAAAATTTCATCAAAATCCGTCCAGCCGTTTGCGCGTGAAGAAGTAACAAACAGACACACTCACAAAATTTATAATATTCTCGCCTTTATAATATTAGTGTGATAGTGTGATTAGCTTTTGCCCGCGACTTCATTCGCTTTTTCCCATTCCAGCCTTCCTCATGAATCTGTACTTCGTACTTGAAACCAAAGACAAATTTTCTTACGAATGACACTATTCAAACTACAAAGTAAATAAAATACTAGATCCAAATTCAAGTAGAATCTTTACTTTGGACTTCAAACCAAAGAAATCGACTCCCCAATACATTTATGTGCACATAACTCGACAAAATTGACTTCGAATTTTCTTTGTGATTGGAACTGGTCAATCATGGACGCGAGTAGGTGTGTGATCGATCAATTTTTGATGGGCGTCTCTGGGTGTCGCGTTGTATGACTACTTTTATTACCTTGGGTTCTATCTGTAAAAATAATTTTATGTGTTATGGTACAGCTGATAATTTTTCGCGGTTTCGGAGTTGGTCCCATAGTAAAAGTTGTTCATAATGATGAGTATAATGACCCCTTAACAGGTATTGCGTTTATTCTGTTACAGGTTGTATATAGATTAGTGCAACTTCCTATGAATTAAAGATTGGACGTAAACGGATCAGTAGGAGAGATAATCTCTTACAAAATAAAATAACCTCTGTTTAAAATCTCAGTTCAGATAGAAACAAACCTTCAACAAAACTTAAAACATCAAGAAAAACTTGGAAATTTTCTAACAGCTTTTCTTTGAAACTCGTATGTTGTGTCTAGCAAGACAACTCCATTATTCAGTTCCAAGCACTTAATACTTTGTATCGGCACAAAAGAGAGAAAACGTTTGGAATATCGCGGACTCACACTTTGTATGGAAAAACTTAACGCTAACTTGGCTAATTATATTTACTTGGAAATAAGGGCGCTAATTTTCGTGTGGGTTTTTCGCGATCGCTTTCCTAAATATATTTATTTTTACAAAAAAATACAACCGACTTCCAACTAAAAACACTACGAAAAATAAAATAACTTTATTTTCCGATGTCGGTCTTTTTGATTTTTTGTTTCTTCGTTTTTCGACACCGACTTCCGAAATTATACTTAATTTATACTTTTAAGCGTTTTTAGTCAAATTTTTTTTTTTTTATTCTTCTCTTTTTAGTAGACACCCAATCAGTCACTCTACACGACGTCTTGGACGACGAAGAACATCATCCAAGTAAGCAAAAATGCTCATAAAATAAAAACTACTGAGCCAAACTAAATTATTTTTTTAAGGGACCAATAAATGGCAAGTATACCGCATCGAACAAAAAGGAATCAAATAAAACGGATCAGACACCTTAGAGTAATCGGTGTATATACATATAAAAATATACATATACCAACCGAAATGAGAACCTCCTCCTTATTTGGAAGTCGGTTAGAAATAGGTGAGAATTAATTTACTTAGTAATATAATATATATAAATATAATAAACTTGTTGGTAGTTATATTTTCGAGCCGTTTGGGGTTGAAACTATCGGGTCTTGGGGTCCGAGTGCACATAACTTGTTTAAAGATCTCTCAAGACGCTTAGTTGACACTTCGCGTGACCCAAGGGCTGGCTTTTACCTTGGTCAAAGAATAAGCATTGCCATACAACGTGGCAATGCCGCCAGTCTTTTGGGTACACTTCCAGTCGACAGCGATGCGGATGAATTTTTTGACGCCATATTTTATCGTTAATTTAGTTAGGAGTTTTTATTTTTATTTATTTATTTATTTATTTAAACTTTATGTACAATAGTGGTACATGGGCGGACTTAATGCATCAAGGCATTCTCTACCAGTCAACCTTTGGGTTATTAAGACTATACTGTGGTAGGTGTACAATAAATAAATATAAGATACAAAATTGAATTTTAACATTTCGGAAAGAATATACAGATAATATATATTTTTATTTCTAGTGTATAGTTAGTTAAGTATTTATGGAATAAAACGAAAGTTAATACTTAGTAATATATTTTGTATACTATGTGAGTCCGAACGAACATCATTTTGTAATTTGTGAGTCTTATTTTTAACCCAACTGCCCCAGAACAAGGGTAATGTTTTTCGAGAGGATCTTTTTTATTTGTATTTACGGCTATTTCTTCTTTGTGTCAGCTTGTATAAACTATCTTCGCTAGCTTCTAATTATTAATTTTTAATTTGAACACCTCAACTTTATGAAACGACTAGCGGACGCCACGCGGTTTCACCCGCGTAGTTCCCGTTCCTGTGGGAATACGGGGATAAAATATAGCCTATGTTACTCGCTGATAATGCAGCTTTCCTATGGTGAAAGAATTTTTGAAATCGGCACAGTAATTTTTGAGTTTATTCATTACATAAGTTACAGTATATATATATATATACTGTAACAGTATATA
>NDFZ01005327.1:467040-507281 GCA_002192655.3 Mamestra configurata
ATATATATATATATATTACAGTTTCATACACACACAAAAATACAAATTTTTCCTCCTTATAATATTAGTGTAGAAGTGTAGATTATGCAATCTGCCTTAGCTTTTTCTCAACTAATCGGCTCCCTGTCCAACCAGTATTTTTTAATGAAAATTTTCACATTCAATTATTACGATACAACGTGAAAAACCATCGGTCACGTGGTTTTTCACCCAATTTTGTAAGACAAGTATCCCATTTTATCACAAGCCATGCAATCCATAAACTCTTATCGTCAGACAAAACTAAGACACACGACCGGAATCAAACTAGTCCGAGAGTCCGACAGAACATTTCTTGCCGTTTGCCTCTCAGACTATTAGCTCCATTGTAGGGCGTAATTGTAGGATTTCCGCGCGATGTGCAAACGGTTTCTCCGACACGTCGAAAGTAGTCGTGGTCGAAATGACCGACTGGCGAGAGAGAGCCCTTCTGTTTGTTTTAAGGGCTGGCTTGTATTGCGTTTTGGGTTTAAATTAGGTAGGTATTTCCCTGATAAAATAACGTAACACAAAACAGACAGAAAGAGCTTTACCTATAATATCCCCCACTCCTCAAATTTGCTTGCATTTTGTCCTTAAAAATATTGTTTTAAGGCTAATTTACAAGAGGTGTACGTATTACTTCTCAGAACTTCCATAATGTCTGCAGAATATTAGGTTAATAGCTGCTGAGAACAGAAGAAAAAAAAGTTTATCGTAATAATATTTTATTTGGTGCCCAAATTTAAGGAAATACTAAAATTAAAAATGTTATTATTTTGAGCTTTCAAAATATGGTTAAGTTAACATCGTGTAGCCACGAGAACAGATACCATAATATAGCCTCCCTAAAGAAAAATGTTAAAGCTACGAAGCCCGAAAAATGACCAAAGCGCCGCTTCGTCAAGAAATTATAGTAGGCGCCAGATAATCGTGGAATAACGGTCATTGACCCACCTACAATTATTGACATTTTTAATTTGAAAAACGGAATTAATGACACAAAGCTGTCCCGAATCATCATCTCTCGTGATCCTTAACATTGTCTAATAATGAAAAACGATTCATATTTAATTGTTCAGGTACCTATGAACAGTTATTAGGGAAAGGTCAATATACTTTATTCCACATTTATCTGGCGCATACTATAGTTTTACATAAAGCAGCTGGTCGCCATTTTATGTCAGTCTACAATTTCTCGAACCGACACAGAGATATTAAGCCTCAAGAAGTATTCCAAATGTTCAGTTGACAATTCAACGAGAGTTTACAATCTCTCAAGTTATTTTATAATCTTATGGAGTTTGCTATTTTCCGGTGACATCTCCAATTGTATCGAGCATGAAGATTCTATCAGAAATCTTGATACTGTTTGACGCCACAAACGACTCAATCCCCACACTTTTTCTATGATCCGAAAGGCTCATAAACTTTAGTCCACGGCTCAGTTTCCACAACTTTCCACACGCGGTGAAATGTTTGCGCATCTCACGGAAATCCTTCAATTACGCCCACTATCTGAGACTTATCACTGATGGCTGCTGGATAACGCTGAGTTTCTCTTCGTAATCATAACATGACATAAAGGTAAGGCACGGGTAAGTGATTGTTAGGGGCTTTACACACCGACGGGAGGCGGTGCGGTGAATTACGAGACGGGGACGATCGATGACGTGTTTTTGTTTTCGGTTACTGAGAGCCTAGCATAAATGTTTTTGACGTCTCTCTGTTCCTTCATTTTGATGCGAAACCACTCAAGCATACCCGATTCCAGAATAAGGAATTTGAAGTTGAGTAATTTTTCAATCTCTACTTCAGTATGAAAACCTGATAAACGGTGGCATTTAAATAGAATTTTATACGTTTTAACTTTTAAGGGCCACAATTATATCTTCACCGTATTGGATTAGACCTATTTTGAAGCAAATTAAAAAATATGTAAAGAGGTACCTATGTCATTGCCCAATAGTGGACCGAAGTTGCCGATTGATCTCATTGATATTGTGTGTTTTCTGAAACACAGCACTGCAAAAAAATAAAACGCGTTGCACAGCAGTGCGTATTTCCGGTAAATCTTGGGACTACCTAGTTAGTTACAAAATTTTTTGAGTTTACTTTTCATGTGTGATCCTGCTTAAATTCAAAATGTCCGTGACTACTAAGCCCGCTACATAATATGGAACCTTTTTAGGAAGGTATTAATATACTTAAATATAGGAGCAAATAATAAGAGACATAATTTTGAAACAATAACATTGTTTTTATAGCTAAAAACATAGGATTAGGAGGACACATTCACACCCTATATAAATACTAAAATCTATATATATATATATTTTAAGGATGGGAAATCATCAAACGACTTCTTCTCCTCTGCGTGGAGCGGAAGGGCGTGTCAGAGTCTTACTGACTAAAACCCATCCGTGTTCCTTCTAAAGCCCTTTGCGTTCCAGGGCCGCGGTGACTCTTTCGAACAAATTCCGCAACCCTGGTAGGCTCTTTTCTATGCTGACATCTATTTGAGGCGCGCGTGAAACACAACGCGCCATCGACCCGGACCTGGTGGTGATCAGACAGCGAGCCACCCAACGCTCGCCGTCCGCAGGCCCGCGCCTAAAGTAGCCGGGGATCGCCCTGCGACTCCCGACGCCCGGGGCGTCTTCTCCTGTAGCGGCAGTTGGGGCGAAGACCTTGCCTTTCCCTCGCGCGGCTAAAATCTATATACTTATGTAATAAAGCTGAAGAGTTTGTTTGAACACGCTGAACTCTGGAACTACCAGTTGAATTTGGAAAATTCTTTTTGTATATGATAACCACATTCATGAGGAATGCGGGAACGGGAAAAAACGGGATATGCGCGGACGAATTCGCGGGCAAAAGCTAGTTAACAAATAAAGTAAAATAACTAACTACAGTAACAAATATTAGATCGCCGGAGAATATTCCCAGACTAGAATCAGTAGCCGCATTTACAGTGACCGTAGTAAGACTACATTCCATCTTAAACATAATCTTGGATCTTAAACACAACATCGTTGAAGCAACATTGGTGAAAATTCTATTGTCTCCGAGATACAGAATTTTGTTGAAATGCAAATAACTATTTGCGACATCGAAATACCCTGGAGTTATCTAGTTCAAGTAGTTTAATAGTTATTTTATTGTTCGTAAGCATTTATGTGAACAATAACGCACCTAGGTCTTAGCCTCTGGGTATTTCAATTTGAATAGTAGTACTGTGTAGAGGCTCGTGGTTTTCCCGGTGTTAAATTTTCAAATGATCTGAGAAATGTCTTTGAAAAAGTATAAAGCGGAGTTTATGATGTAGGAAAGCATTAAGTTTAAAATAAAAAGTCATTTATTCAAATTAGGCTGAGTGCCAGCACTTTTTGAACGTAAAAGTTCCACATAAAGACAGTCCCCCAAAACGCCCGCCCGTCATCCCTTCCTAGTGTTTAAGCTGGGAAGAAGAAGTGGCGCTACAAACTCCCCAGCAACACTGTATATTAAAGAAAAACTTGAATTTATATTATGTTTTAAAAGGAATTTAACACTTATTTAAAACGTTTTAAGAACAATTTCATAGTGCATACAGTTTAAGTCAAGATTGAATATGATACTACTACTAACGGGTGGTCAAACGCGAGCCTTTCAATAAAAAACTCAAATATCGATTGCTATTAAGATTATATTATATTTTATTGATGATTATATTATAGGACATTTTCAGATAATTTTCTACTTGAGTATTGAGTACAAATACGAATTTTTCACTGTTTAAACAAAAACATATTACGTTTCTAAAAGACAATCGTCCGAGTAGATTCATCCGTGATCCTGAACAACTATCTTATAAATGTTAGTTACTTTTCTTACATGTTGTCACTTGGTTTCAGGACTTCAGGAAGGCACAGTTCAATCGGATAGAAATAACTTTCTCCATATAACGCACCTCATAATTAATCCCATTACAGGTAATGTTTTTCTCCGAACTTCGAACCGAATATTTTTTTCAAAATCTGATTTTCAATTTTAGTGTTCCATAAATAGAAATCCGCCTACCCTTAATAAACCCAGAAATGATACTAACCCAACATTATCGGTATCGTCAAGTTCTCAAGTACTTGTACAAGATCGGTACAACCGAGCACTAAAGTGGATGGCAGCGATCGAAAGTGAAGAGTGTACTTACTAAACAACTTGAAAGCTTTTACTATGGCAGTAGGGGGAGCACTTAGCTTGGAAATGTGAGACTTTTCTTTACGAGTATCTTTGATGTTCTTGGGTTTAACCATGTTGAGGCCCGTGGAAATGTGTTGGATGGGCTCTTGCGTAAAGCATCACGCCTTAATTCTGGGGTTCGGTATTAAGTTGACCCACATTTCACCAGTTTTAGAAAGGTTTTTGTTTTTATACAATGTCATTTTTACGGTTAATATTAGTTGAATGAAATTCAACAAAAATATAATTTTGACACGATAGAAAACTACTTTGGAATGGATACTTGACTTTGGATTTTTTAGTTTAAAATTACATCAAGGGAATTGGGTCTGCGATCGAATTGAGAAGGAAACTTCCATTTTTTTGTAGTAGTTAAATACCAATAATATAAGGTACTCACAAAATGTAATGAAACTACTTTAATTGTGTGTACAAGGAGGAGGGAGTGCAATTCCCTGCCAAATTCAGTGTTTCCAGATAGCTAAAACCTAAGGCTCTTTAAGTCAAGAATAAATAAGTTACTTCTAGTCAAGCGTGCTCCATCGTCACATCATTGCTGACCTACATATGAGATAGTCAAAAAGAAGTCTGTTAATAATATCGAATATATAATTTTAAAAGCGCAGCATTCAGCAGTTTAAACAAACGAAGAACGACACTTGCTAAAGAACTCCAAAACCGTAATCAAAAGTCACTTTAGAACATTCCCATATATAAAAACCAAATTCCCCCATATCCCACACTCGCAGACAGCATGGTGACCCTACATAAGGGCCCCGTGAGACAAATAAAGGTGTGCGTTAGATCCCATCACACATAATTTGTATGAAAGTGAAACCACTTCGCTTTCTTTACACGACCTAGAGTTTGGGACACGGAAACAAACTATGTGAACGTTTCCGGAAAAATGAAAAGAATTTCACAAGTTTTGGGTGTTAATAACTTGAATTGGAAAGAAAATCTTCGCGTGTGAAAGTTCACATATTGGAAAGAATATCTTTATAAACGATGTAAGTACGTGCCTACCTAATCTATGCTAATATAATAAACCTGAAGAGTTTGATTGATTGTTTCAACGTTCTAATCTCTGGAACTGCCAGTCGGATTTGGAAAATTATTTTTGTAAATGATAGCCGCATTCATGGCTGGCCTGTTGGTCGAGTGGTTAGTGACCCTGACTGCTAAACCGGAGGTCGTGGGTTCGATTCCCACCCAGGACAAATCTTTGTGTGATGAGCATGATCATTTTGTTCTGTGTCTGGGTGTAATTTGTGTATAATATGTATGTATTTAGAAATATATAAGTATGTTTATCAGTTGTCTGGTTGCCATAGTACAGGCTCTGCCTAGTTTGGGATCGGATGACCGTGTGTGAGTTGTCCCAGGATATATTATTATTATTATTATTATTATTCATGAAAAAGGCTATAGACTATACGGGAACGAAAAAAAAACGAGATATGAGCGTACGAATCGCGGATAAAAGCTAGTAACTAAAAAAAGATAAAAAAACCAACAAAATAAAGAAAAATAATCGACGTCGTCTTTACATAGGTAAAGACGAGTTTTTATTTTTTAATTGCTGTTTTATTAGACGAGGAACGATAATTTCGGTTTGATCAAGAAATTTAAATCCAAATAAACTTTATATAAAAGCCATGTCATTCCTTTTAATAAGATTAAAGGCATGCCATCAGGAATTTACAAGTAAATATTATTATTATTTTTACATAAATATATCCAGGAAAATAAACTCACGACTTTTTACCATGCGGGTAGGCAGAAGTACGGAGAGCTAATAAACTAATAAAATCTTTTAATATGGCTATCTGAACTTGTTGAGGCATCGGTGCCAATTTATTATTTTAATCAATAAAGCCACACTGCAGTGCACACAAAAAAATAATGCAGCTTTAAATACTTTTTCAAAGATACAAAACCAGCTTGAACATGCAATTAAATTGCGTAATCTCATTAATTAATTGATGTAGACTGCACAATTTAGATTGCATTAGTAATAATGGTTGCGTAATTAAAGCCAAGAAAGATGATAAAATTAACGTATTTCTCTCAAAGAATAAACCGAATATTTTTTGTTCGAAGCAAAGGCGATGAAGCGAAAAACACATGCGGTCATATTTTACGGACTATTCCGGTCGGATTAAATGGGCCGTGATAAAGCATTTACTTTCAGATAAGCAGGTTTATACACTCACATAAAGAAACAGATAACAGACGTAACCTACTTATTTGTTGTACATTCACCACAGTATTTAACCCAAAGGTTGACTCGTAGAGAATGCCTTGTTGCATCAAGTCCACAAAGTACATAGAGCTTAAATAAATTAATAAATGAACGTCAACGAAGCAAAAGGATGTCATTCATCATCATATCAGCCGAAAGACTTCCACTGCTGGATATAGGCATCCCCAAGTGTCGCCACAACAACCGGCCCTGTGCGTCTCGCATCCAGCGGCTACCCGCGACCCTCACCAAGTCATGAGTCCACCTTGTGGGAGGCCTTCCAACGCTGCGTCTTCCGGTATGCGGTCGCCACTCCAGAACTTTTTGGCCCCACCGACCATCTCTTCTGCGAGGAATGTGCCCTGTTCACTGCCACTTCAGTTTGGCGATCTTTCGGGTAACTTCGTTCCCTTGCGGAAATCGTCAATCGTGATTCGATCACGCAAGGAAACTCCGAGCATTGCCCTTTGGGTGTCTTTAAGCCTTCTGATGAGGCCCATTGTGAGCGTACACGTATAAATACTCAGTTTTAGCAAAAGGATGTTATTTATACGTTTTTTTTATTTTCATGTAATTTCTCTATGTGATAATAAACCTTGCTGTACAACAAAGTATTTTAAATAAATAATTAAATCAGCATGTAAGGATCAAAGCAAATGGCGTTCTATATTTTCTGCTCCCTTCTACCTTCAAGGGAAAAAAAGAGTTTGTGCCATAATAATAGAAACACATGTAACGTCTAAGAAAGAAAAGATAAAAGTGAGAATGAGAATTTAGATTGATCAGTTGCTTTTGTTTTTTTACGTAACTGAGAATAGGTTGCATGACAAGAGGTTACTACACAATCGTATGTGCTTTTTCTCATACATTGGCCCCGTAGGTAATGGCGGGTAGAGACAAAACAAACGACCAATGGCCGACATAAAACCTGGAAAGAGCAGGAAATATTTGTGTTTGCTTAGAAGTTTTGTAAAAAAAACTTTTTACAAAAAATACAAGCGACTTCTAAATATAAATCCACTATTAAATTATAAAAACTTAAATTTCGGAAGTCGGTGTTTTTAGTTTTGTTTCTTCGTTTGTGACACCGACTTTCGAAATTCAAGTTTGTAGTATTTTGATTTGGAAGTCGGTAGTATTTTTTTGGAAAAAAGTTTTTATTTTCACTTTTTAGTTGTGATATTAATTACCCGACGTCATTTTGCTTCTTTGGACAACACAATTTTATCTATCTATATCTATCTATATCTATCACTATCCAATTATGCAACAAGTTAGAAAAATGCTCATCAAATAAAAACTGCTGGGCAAACTGAATAAACCAAATGGCAAGTATACCGCATCGAACGAAAAAAGAATTACAAAAATCTGATCAGAAACCTAGGAGTAATTAAGTAAAAAACGTTGTAATATATATATTAAAAAAAAGTACCCAACGAATTGAGAACCTTCCTTCCTTTGTGGAAGTCGGTTAAAAAGAGCTTCTACCACCCACCCGAGTTTAAAGTCTGGCCACTGGTGCAAGTTCTCATTTTCAATAATTCTGCACTGCAATGTGTAAATTGTTTGTAAGATTATTTTTTTCCTATAATAAATCTGCTCATAAAGTGAAATTTCTAACAAAAAAAAATCAGATTCCAGTTCTCTACAAGAGAAAAAAACTTTGACAAATAGGTTAGCGGTTACAAACTCTGAAAACAACGATATCTCTTCATTATATTCATATTTTGACAAAAATATCCGTAAATTGCTAAACCGCTCTACCACAGTACCATAATTTACCGTTATTGCGCAAAAATATGAAAAAGAAAATTCTCGCAAATAAAACTTATCCTATTCTTTTACATAAAATACGTTCTTTATGAGCTAATATGCGTTAATAATGTGTTGAACTATAGAAAAAATAACGTTGAATTTAACGTTAAAAACTATACATCAAAACGATTCCTAAAGTTCTATTTTAGACTTTCATATTATTTAGCATGTATTTATGGAAAATCTTCCTGAAAATAGGGCGGGAAATTTCCTATTTTTTCGTATTAGCACCCGGTTCCTGAATAAATAATTTGTCAATTGTCACATTTTCATTCCAGATACTATGCCAAATATTAGTTTTTTAAAACAAGTATTTATTTAGCGGTCATATTGAATTGAATGTAATCTTATTAACTTTATTGTTTTCTACTCTTCAAGCCCTTTTATTTGATAATCATATTAAGGGGATTGAGAAAAAATATGTTATCCACCATATTGGAGCGGCGGCCATATTGAAATTGTTACAATATTGAGTATTGCTCATAAACTGTAAATTAAGAAAAAATGGTTTGCAAATTTTGCCGGACATCTTACATACGATCAGTGCAAGTGAAACAAATGCTTGTAAAAATTCTAACCGATTTACATACCTTGATGGATGAGTCATACTATCTGAAAATCTTTAAATCTTCGATGGCGCCACAAGGCACATTTAGCCCCTATAAAACTACACCCATACCATTATCAAGAAGTTTTAGACCATTAACATTCCAGTACACAATAATACAAACTAATAACTTTTAAAATAATGCGCAGTGACCACGATTTGTGTGAATATCTGAATGGAGTCTAGGAACATAAATATGTCGGGTCTTAGGACTAAGCGTTAATGCTAGAAAGTAATGTAGCTACAATGTTGAGATAGCTTCTATATGGAAATAATAAGGCCGATTCTTGGTATGGTTTATTGGCCAATTGGAATAAATTAATGTATGTAAGATGGAAGATGGTGAAGTATGCTCAAAGAGTAATGTATGTATGTTTATGAATTCACAGAAACTGTTAACGAGCTCAATTATTACACACCTAAATGGGATTCCAATCATTGGTATTAATATAGAATATGAATAGAGTGAAATGACCATCAACATCATTTCAGCCGAAAAGCAACCAATGCCGGACAAGGAAAAGCAACACTAAGCGACAACGACAGCGGGTAACTGGCCATTTACATCTTCACACACGAACACGCACCTCAATACATATAATCCCCATTACAATTTTAATATATTTTTAAAATTTTTGTTATAATTTTTATTTTAACAATTTTTTTTTTTTGCTTTGCCTCTCTATCATAGGAATTACAAAATGCTTGTGCTTGTATTTTAAACTTCTGCAATGTACCATAAGATGACCTAAACACTTGGAACCTGGAGATCCGTAACACAGGGTTTCCCTAGTACGGACTCAAGTCTCTCGCAAAGTAGCTTTTGTCTACATTTACTGTCAGTCCTAAGATATTAATTCTAAGACAATCTTTGTGGAGAGAGAAATAAATATTTTATTATTATTTCCATTATTTATTGTATATACATATAAATTACATTTTTAAATATTAATGTACAAAAATATACAAAAATAGTAGCCTACCGGTATCGGGAACAGGGTCCAAGCTACCGGTGATCAGGGCTCCTGAGAGAGGAACCTATTATTATTTGTTTTTCTATCACCAGAATAATGTGACCAATATTAGACTTATTTATTGAAGCAATCAATTGTTAATGAAGATCAAGCCGTATTTCCCGTTCCACCACTGGATGCCGTGTTTCTTGTATTGTGAACACGTATAAGCAAACGCTTGTACGGCCCTATCTTTACCATTTAAATCTGAGGAAGAACCAAATGTATGCCCGTCCGTTTATCATACAAAACAAAAAATCCTTTGAACTTAGGAAACCAGATAAAAAATAACCTCTGAAACCGTAACTCTGCATGGGCCATAAAGCCATAATCCGCGGTTTACGGCACACTGCGATAGGCGCGACTGACCGCGATCAAAGTTTATAAACAAAGTGTTTTTTAGTGACCCGATGTATCTCTAGAGAAACAAATTTTCAAAGCTATGCAGATAGCTTTAGGGGAATATAAGAACTGACTTTAATAAGGTGTTGGTCTAAACTAAAATGTATAGAATTGATATGGGCTACCGAATTGTCACAAGGTCAATCCCAAACATTTTGGACATTTAACAATCGTTATCATTAATAGAATGTAATTTTGTCCTGAATCCAAGTTTTCATGACTTTTTTTCCATGAAAACTTCTTCAAAGAATATTGTTTTTCTTTTTTATTCAAGATTTTTTATCCCGATCCACTTCAAACATGCCTATGCGGTAGGTATCTAGGTCATTTGCAAACATTTTGTGTATCGTATCATATGCTCGATATCTATTTACAATGTTCTCTTGTAGCGGCATCAATGCCGCCACATGAAAAACAAAGAAACGAAATTTGTACGTCAACAATAAGAACCGCAGCGCCATCAACGACGAACTAACAACGAAATCCTGCATCGCGCAAGCGAAGTTCTCCGTGCGATTTGAACATATACAACAGTCCGAATATAAACTATCGGGCAGTTGCCCACCAAACACAATAACCGTCTTGTCGGAGGATCCTCCCATTTTCAGTGGAGTTGTGCGGGACTTTACTCTCTGTACCGCGATTCATAAAATCTTCGAGCATATTTGCGGTTTTATGATACAGAGCTAGTAAACCACAGTCTTTGTTGGCAAACCATAGTATAAAGTTTCAAGCTACCTATTAAATGAACCAAATGGAGACTGTAAAGTAGTGAAAATATCGGCCCAGCTATATATTGTGATGCAGATCAGTGAATAAGATATTCTAATGGAATGTTAGGAAGCTGAATTATTGAGTCGAGTAGTCTTATTATATTATGCGAATATGATTGCCCGCAGTTTAAGCGTGCTTCTACGGAGGTTAAAAAACACTTTTTAGAACCTTTTGTTCCTGATTCTACACCTGTAGCCGGTCTCGCATACAGTATAATAATGCTTTCAGGGTGTTGATGAGGCTGCCTAGCTTCTGTAGCGCATCAGGGATGTTTGCGGAAATGCATATTGATTGCTTTTATGCATTAAATACGTAAAATATGTGCGTCCTTGGTGCGCAGGGTGCGAG
Organism: Mamestra configurata; assembly: GCA_002192655.3. NCBI lineage: Eukaryota > Metazoa > Arthropoda > Insecta > Lepidoptera > Noctuidae > Mamestra > Mamestra configurata. The sequence continues at coordinate 478,484 of NDFZ01005327.1, forward strand.
CCAGTTCCAACAGCATTCTGGGCATGATTGCTGGCAGGCTGGACTGTCAAATTGTAAATCGTTGCTTCAGTATCTCAGGTGGAATGCTGAAGTAATGATTATTTGTTGTGTGTGGTTTTGTAATAGTTGTTGCAATTGTATCACTAACATAGTTATAAGTTTATTTATTGTTACTAACACTATATGAGTCATCGTTGCTTTCAATAAATAATTTATTATTATTATTTTAGTTATATGTAACACTAACTAACAGCACAATATTAGTTGATGATGACGTCACTCAGATAGAGTAAAGTGGAGAACAGTAGAATATTCCTTATTGTGCACCAAAATAGTAACTGAACTGACCTACAAGAATTTTCTATTGGTTGCAATTGAAAAACAATTTACTAGACACATTTGCCGCATGTCAAACGACTAATGGGCATACACTTGAGCCAATGGGTTCCTTAACGCTGCAAGGAAAAGCGGCCGATCCAGACATATGCGAGATGAGCTGGACGCTTTCAAGGAAGACTAGTTCATAGTGGCTCTAGACAGACGGACAGAATGAGCAGTAGAAATAGAGACGTAAAAGCTTTCCAGTGTTTGTCCCGTAGTAGGGAAATTTAGTCTACTCCGAATAATAAAATATGTAGCACTGAAACCAGGGATAAAATCCGGTGTCAAACACAGTTCGTAAAAGCACCAAATATTGTAGCTAAATAAACTAGTCGTAAAACACAAAACATTTCAGTTGCCACATTTTCTCGACATGGATAACAGTACTCTTTGAGCCAAACAATCTTTTTCGTAACAATAAACAAGTAAATAAATGTTACGCATTTCTATAAAAAGAAACCGTATTTCGCTTCCATCATCTTCTGTCGAATAAAGTCAGATATATACTAAAGAAAAACTATTTTCGTTGTCAAAAGTGAATCACTTCATCCCATCTTTCATTACTTTACAAAACTAGATTTATTTTATCCTGACACAAATAAAACAGTTCTTAGCAAAGACAATCTGAAATTAAAGATAAAAGTCCTATTATCTGCGTGTAATCAAAGTGTCTTAAGTCCCTTTTGTAAGTAGAGAAGAAAAGAATGAAAAATAAACTTTTGATAAGCGTTGAAATATCGACGCTGTAATTTCACGTTCATTCCCGCAGTTAAGAACTCCTGACATTTCTTTTATTCGCTTGAAAAGAGAATAATCCAAGTTTTTGAAGAATATTTTAATAAAAGCTGTGCGGTGATTTTGGCAGAAGCTGGGATTGGGTTCATTCGCTCAGGAGATGGAACTTGGTACAGAAGTGGAAGTGCCATACTCCGGAAAAACGAATAAAATCAAGGTAACTTGGCGAGTTGGCACTTTGTTTGTGAAAAATATTGCGGACATAAATCAGTCATTGACAAAATCCGTTTCAATGAGTAAAAATCACACTAATATTATAAAGGCAAAAGTTTGTGAGTGTAAGTGTGTATGTTTGTAACATCTTCACGCGCAAACATCTGGACCCATTTAGATCAAATTTGATATAGAGATTGTTTGAGTCCCGGGAAAGGACATAGGGTAGTTTTTAATTTTCGACATTCACGCGGGAGGAGCTGCAGGCGGCAGCTAGTAAAGAATAAATAAATCCATTCGAAGGGTTTGTAACATTGAAGAAGTACCTACATAATTTCACAAAGGTTTCGAAAAAAGACTAAAATCTTCTTAAAGGTTCTAAATGACAATAAAGAGAAGTCCTTCCAAAAATTTTTTAAACAAGAAAGTATCATTTCAAGCATTCTGAAAAAACTTTCCAAATAAAAAATACAAAAGGCCAAAATTCAGCAGTTTCACACACCAAGTACAACAACCGAAGAAGATCGAAAGTAAGTTAGTGCTTACTTACGTCACCCTGCTGATAAGTAGTGAACACTGTGAACAGTCGCCTGATTGCGCACACGCAGAGCACAAACACTGTGATTACTACGTCATCGCGTTTGTGCGTCTACTCCTTAACTGGAGCAACCGATAGCGTCGTGGACCGTGGTACATCTTTATGATTTTTCAGAGGGAAATGGAAGAGGTTATCGTCAATTTTCTCATGCTTCAAATATGATATTAATTTTGAAAATAGATTGTAGTTATTTAATTAGTTTTCTTTAAAAGTCAACACTAAGAACTTACAGAGAAAATAAAACAGTTAGCAACTTAGTGAAAATAATGTGTGTAGAAGTTCTTTTAGAAACACTGTTGATTTTTCAAAAGTGAATCAGAAAGGTAATGCACGAAAAGTTATAAGATCAGGTCGTTATAAGACCGATGATATAAACTCGAACCGCCACACTACCGGTAGCCAGCAGGAGCGCAATCACACGGGAAGTAGTGCACAAAGTGATGCTTACTGTAAAATTGCTCACCGTTGCCCGCCCGGGGCGCGGGGCGGGCGGGCGCTGATAGCGCTAGCAGCGCCAGCGCCCACCACCATGTCATCACAACCACACCTGGAAACAAGAGAAAAAATGATTTTAGAATTTAAAAAAAACGACAATTTTTCTTAGAGACTATGAAGGTTATAAAGGCTACTGGTTTATGGTTTTATGGCCTAGACCCCGATCCATAGGAAAGTATTATTTTACCATAGTTCTTAGTTATAATTATATTCGATAGTTCTATTGGCTTTTGAATGGCGTCTCTGTGAGTGGGAATTTGTGACTATTTTTGTAGCGAGGCGTTAAAACAATTGTATGTACAACTGATGAGGTAGGTACATCAAAACAGATAAATTGTAGACCAGAGTGCTGATTAGTCGCTAGTTTATGTCAGTTCATAATTTCACGGACCAGTACGGAGATATTATAGACAATCAAATTTTGATGCGTAAAAAAGTATTCCAAGTGTTTAGTTGACAATTTATCGAGAGTTTACAATCTATCAAGTTATTTTATAATCTTACGTAGTTTGCCATTTTACGGTGACATAAATAAAGAAATGAAAATATTCACCGAATTGAGAACCTCCTCCTTTTTTGGAAGTCGGATAATAAAAAACAGACGCAACACTAGGCAGCAGAAACTAATTTAATTCTGTAACCAGTAAATTTCATCACTAGGTTCACTCAATTCAATATTAAAACCTGATACTGGAATAAAATAATACAATTATAATAACTAAGCTTTTCTACAATGAAAATTAAATTCAACTCGAACACCTGCCACAGCAAAATAAATTGAAAACACATTTATTCAGACAACCAAAAACTGAAAATGAATTATTTAACAGCAATTTAGAGTTAAAACGAAAACAATTGCTATGAATTATTGTTGAACAGAGCGAAGTAAAAAGTGATATCGATTAAACGTTTGCTGAATGGGATACGTCTAGAGGGGAATTAATAACAATCCTTTAGGTTACAAATGTCGAAGGAAATGAAATCCACTGTGTTACCCTTTTATTCCAACTGCTGTTTTATTACAACTGCTCATATGACCTTACACGACTTGGTTTAGTTTCTGTAAACTCGATCAAACATGTGCCAAAAACAGCTAAATCTTTGATCGGGTTTAGAGAAACCGAGAGTTGTCTGTGATATCATTTCTGCAGCCCTACTATACTGACGTGCTAATGCCATCCAACTCCGATGATGTAAACGGGATAGTGCTATTCGCTATGTATAGCTCCGTCTCCCTCTTAGAGCGGAATCATGATCGTTTTAGGACTTCATGGTAGGGTCGTTTTAAGATGTCTATACTTTTGGAAGTCATACCTGGGGCGTTAGACAATATGCCTTTCTTTTAGCAAATCCGATTGTAGAAATGCCAAAATATAAGGCGCCCATTACACGGTGGGTTTTGCTGTCAGTTTAACCACAGTCAAGGCTGTGATTGACGGTCACGTATCGTCTAATGCCACTGCATTAGACGTCAGCCATTTTCATGCAACCACTACAGATACAGTACAGGTAGCATGTAATTGGCTGACGAAAATCTGGATATTAGATTACTCACGACTTTTAAGTGAATGGGTCTGTTTTATACATATATTGATCGATTGGGTCCTTGTCCTTTTTCAATCCCGTATATCAGCCAATAATACATAGTCGCCATATTAAGATTATTTTATGTTTAAGATAATGTCGATTAAATTCATCACTCACCATAAATCATTCGTCATTTATTAATGACTTTTGGAATTGACTGATGAGCGTGTAACGGATGCATTTTGGTTTGATCATGTGTCAATCTGAAACATTTTTAATGTTTTGACAATCACCGTCGTCATACAACCGCTGACAGAATGTCACTTGTCTAGAGCCAACGATATATGTTTTTAAATGCAAATATGAAATAATCTCTTGCCCGCAGCTCCACCCAAAATTATCCCAAGAGAACATATTCCCGGGATAAGAACTGTCCTATTACCTTTCCCGGGACTCAAACTATCTGTATACCAAAATTCATCTAAATCGGTTCAGTGGTTTAAGCGTGGAGCGGAAACAGACAGACAGACACACTTTCGCATTTATAATAATAGTATGGATTCTCAAAATCCGTCAGCGAGATTTTCCTTGCCCCTCGTAAAAAAGTCTGCTCATAAAACAAAAGATAATCACAAGAGCCTTATATTTCGTTATCACCACATATAATAAGGGCACAGAGTATTCAAGACTTTATGCCCAGTGGAACATAGTTTTGCTGGCCCACTTTTGATACGGCCGACTTTTAACGTCAGTGCGATAACTTGGAGAAGCAGACGTCGTTAATATTTATGACGTACTAAAACAATAATAAGTCTATATTATTTGTGAATTATGAGCTTTGTTGGTGAGTATGAGGTTGGTAAAAGTAGAGGACAATGTATGGGCCTTCAAGCTTTCATAACTGTATTCTATATTATCTGTACAGAATATTCTTAAGTATGACTAGATTTAGCCCAAAGCATAAATCTCACATCCCAGGCATGAATCCTATGTTGCAGAATTTGTTCGAAAGAGTCACCAAGCAAAAGACTTGAGAAGGAACACGGATGGGTTTTAGTCAGTAAGAGTCTGACACGCCCTTCCGCTCCACCCAGAGCGGAAGAAGTCATGAATCCCATTTACAGTAGTACCAGGGTACAACCTGTAGTTTTAATTTTTGACAAATTGTACCTCGATTGTTACAATATAGGACCTTACCTGATAAAATACATAATAAACTATTCACGTACGTTACCTAAGAGGAAAAAAGTATCTTAAAAATATCTTTAGATACGAAGACACGAACGTGAACACACAAAACTTGATTTCCTCTCGTCTAAAGCCCACAGAAATTCGCGAACAAATTCCAACAATACATCGTTTGGAACACGACAGAGGCGTCAAGTGACAAACTTCAAAAATTGCTTCTAAATCTCATAACGGCCTTCCATTTTGTCCCTCGTCACGGAGTAAGTTCAAAAACTCGGTTACACGAACTATTTTGAGGAGGGTGGTCGAAAATTTACATTAAAACTTGTGTTATTTCGCAAACAACTAGGTACATACCTACCTTTGTGTGGTGGACCGGTGATTTTGTGAATAGTGTTGATAAAGTTGAGGTTGTTTTGATTTATTTGAATAATATTGGTTTTGGTTTTTGGTGTTTCCATTTTGTAATTGGACTCGAATATAATTATTGTTGTAATGGTCATAGACTAAAGTGCAAGTTTTTTGATCCGTAAGTATCATACAGTAAAACAGATTTTTTTGGTAATATTGGTTTTGGTTGTCGGTGTTTTTATTTTGTAATTGGACGCGAATATAATTATTATTGTAAAGATCATAGACTAAGGGCATTTTGATCCGTAATTATCGTTAATATGCATTTATCGATCGATATTTAGCTGGACATTTGGGCAAATAAATAACTATCGGTTGAAATCTATTAGGTTTTTAACAAAAAAACGACGTTATTTAACCTTTGATTGTGTTAACTACGGATAAAAAAACTCGCCCTAAGACGTCATACCCAAAATCTAAAACGACTGAAAGCTCATCTCTGCATACTGTTAAAACATATTAAACATAGGGATATATATAGCCTTCCTCATGAATGTGGCTATCATATACTAAAAGAATTTTCCAAAATCAGCTGGCATTTCCAGAGATTAGCGCGTTCAAACAAACAAACTCTTCAGATTTATTATGTTAGTATAGATATCAAGATAACTCGCCACTTTCTATATTTTAACTTCTGGATTTTAAATAGTTTTCCTCAAAGGAAATTTAATAGCACTATCGAAGCTCAAAACCACTTATAAACCTAGCATTTAAATTGATTAACCATCAGCTCAAATATACTTTCATCAGCTTAAAAATACATTTTAATACTAGAAATAAAGTCAAATTAGATCAACCATTTTTTAGATTAGCTAAAGTCCACACTTCTTTCATGGGGTATTGTGTTAAATGTTACAACAAAATACCTTCTGACATATTAGAACTAAATGAAAGAAAATTTAAAACTCATGTTAAAAGTACACTTTGTGAACAAGCATATTACAAATTAGAAGATTACATTCAGGATAAGAATGCTTGGAAACATGCTGGTCCTGCTCCATAGGAAAATCAAGGGTGAAGGTCAAACTGGTTGATTAATGTATTAACTTTATAGATATACTGTTTCTTTTTTTGTGTTTTTATTTTTCTGTTGTCTCACACACTGTTGTAAATATGTATATGTTTATGTATTTTTTTCTGTGTATATGTTTGTAAATATGTGAATACAATTTACCTAAATTTCTTTAGGAAATTAATAAGTTTACCTCTGCTGGTGATACTTTGTTCTTTAAGTAGCATACTCTGGGTGCATCGTCCTCACATAATATTAAATTAATTTTTGTATACCAAATTTTGTAAAATCATTATTTGAAAAGAGTAACTATGGAGTTTCTTGTCCGTTCTTCTCCATAAGAATCTACCTTTCCGAATGGACAGTAGAGTCACTTTATTAATGTAACATTATTATTTTACTGAACTGTAAACGATGACGTTCAAAAGTGCCGTTTAATGGCCTAATTGAAATAAACGTTTTGCCTTTGCCTTTGCCTTTGATACTGATTTCATTCAATCATCTGTTCCATCTATTCCGCTCAGCTCATTGGAAGCTTCACAGCTTATTTCCACGTTCCAGAGTCCCAGACATGATCATCAAAATACCATTTAAGTGTTCTTATCAGACCTGTCTGTACTAATTCGTTTAGCTGTCGTTAAAATATTTGCGATAAAATGTTCCGCTTTAATGATAAACTAGGTGGTAGAAATACACAAGTAAATATGGGTTTACTGTCAACGATATCTTGCGGGTATGTTGTTTGATCTATTTGTGGTTAATAGCTGCCTCAATTTTAATAAAGGTACGTTGTGGGCATAAGAAAACGTTGACGTAATAGGGTATTTGACTAATAAACACAGAGTTAGAGTGAACAGGCTTCTTCTGGGTAAGCTCGCTCCATCGTCGATTTTGTATCTGTCATCTATGACCTAGACTAGAGTCAAGAGCAAACCCATATTAAATAAATAAAATTATAATAAAATCTAATTAGCCCGTCAATTAATTTCCAAAAAATTTTGGACACGTATTGTTTCTTTTGTCACGTAAACAAAAAACAAAGACGATACAGTGCGTTGAAAATTCGTGTGATGTCACTTACCAGTACACTTTTTACTGGAACGTGACGTCACAAGCCCTCACTCCTTATCTTTGATGCGTTTTATCTTCGTATTTTTTAAATTATTTAACTAAAAAAATACATATCCAATATTTTTCGATAATCTAACTGACGGACTAAATAGAACCATATTTTTTTAACCCAGGCAACATTCCTATTGCATTTCGGCAGTTTGTTATCACGTATGTAAAAGGTGTTACAGATTAAACCCAAAATAGGTTGGTATCATAGTAATAGTTGTTCATACTAACGAGTATTTTAACCCCTTTTCACGTTAGGCGATTTATCTGTTACAACCTCTATAAATAAACCGTTGATACATTCTTGCCGTGTTACTCTAACAGCAATACTACAAACTCCAGAAACATTACAAAACAAAGATATTTCTAAGCAAATTTCTCAACATTAATCATTATTACACCCTTTAAGATAGAAAAAATCTCCTCTTGCCTTTTAAATGCTCTTAAAATCCAGGATAAAAGGCGAAAGTGAAGAAAGAATCACATTTTACGATCGACGAAGGTATTACTACAAAACGTTTAGATACTTCTGACGTAACTAGAATCCAGCACTTAAGTTTTGGCCCATAAAAACAGAGGGGACCATTAAAAAATGGAAAGTAACGGCGGTGATGTAAATCTTTCGACTGACGGCTTTTGTTCCGAATTGGAACGGAGAAATAAATTAATTATTGAAATTGAAAGCTTTTGTTTGTAAATAATTAACGGTGAGCTTGGGTCTTTGAGGTTTTGTCTAATGAAAATACTTTGTAACCGAATTACTGTTTGGGAGGTAAATTGCTGTGTAACTTTAATTGACAGAAGAATAAGAAATGGTGTTTTGTTACCTAGAGTCAAATGATTATTTATGCTGTTTAGAAATGCCTTCTACCGAAAATATGGGCCATTTTTTTTATGGTTGTCATTTTTGGATGAAGCCCGCATACAGGCAAATAAATTATATTGAGTTTCAACATTTTCATCACGTTAAGTCCAGTAAGATTCCCTTTCAGGCTAGGTGGCGCAATGATCTTGACTAGCTGGCAAAATGAGAATACCCGAGTTTTGAAACTCATGACCAGAGATCGGATTAGGTAGACTAAATTTGTCTAATGTTCGTGGAAGTAAATAACATAGAGTTGAAAACGTTCGTTCTTCTGCCGAGTCGTTATTCCGCCTAACAACTCCTTTCTCAAGGCCCAACGTTCCAACACATCGTGTGTACTGATCTATCTGTCAATAAGACTTTTATTAGAAGAGAGAGTTGAACGATTCGGAAGAGGGAAACCCTCCTCCCACTTGCGTCAAAGACATAAATATTCTCCGTACATGGCCGGAATTTTTATTAAAGAACGCGACCTTTGTAAAACAATCTTGTTGAGTTATTGTTGAGGAAGGTTCGTATCAGTCTTTTGCCTTTAAATTATGTGGGCGTTTCTGTCCTAACAAGAATTGAGGTTGTGAAAAAGATTCAAACTGGTATGATAATAAATGTCAATTTATTGTCAATAAAATATATTCTAGTGGCTTTGTAAGATTCTCAAAAGGCGTCACACATCAGACAAAGTGACAAACAGCAAACAGTTCCGACAGTTTGATTTTAAGATTGTAGCTTACCGGAACTGGCGAAAGGAGAATAATAATGCTTAACAAACTTCATAAACATGAGCTGTCAAACGACAGTCCACAATAAAATACACCAGCAACCTACACACGAGACAAAACGTCAAACTCCAGACAGTTCCAACATTGATGCGAAGGTACAACAGCGAGCATAAAACAGGTGAGTATCTCACAGTGTTATCCGCCGCTCTGTGATTAGTTCGCACGCCTGTCTACACGCGTCTAGTTGATGAAACAACAAGGGAATAGATTTGCTGGAAGAGAAAATTAATTTAGGTGTTCATTTGTTTGTAATGGCAGATCGATGACTTTTTTGACTGAGTTTTCGTCATAGCGAACAAACTTCATAAACGTGGGCTGTCAAACGACAGTCCACAATAAAATACACCAGCAATCTACACGCGAGACAAAGCGTCAAACTCCAGACAGTTCCAACATTGATGCGAAGCTACAACAATATAGCATCGGTAAGTATAGTCTCGCAGTGTTATCCGCAGCTCTGTGATTAGTTCGCGCGCCTGTCTGCACGCGTCTAGTTGATGAGAGAACCAGGAAGTAGAATCGCTGGAAGAGAATCATAAAACAGATTTTCATTTGTTTTATTACTGTTGCTGTAGTTACTGATATAGTTATAAACTCTATCTTACATGATCTAATAAAAATTATATCTAATAGATTTACAGCTACTGAAAAGAAATTCAAGCTCAAACTATTGTTGGAATATGCTTAGTTGAACTAGTGTACCTACCAACCTTCTCTCAGGACTCTCAAAAGTTTATAATGTATCCTCAGCCCAGTGCAATTTAAGTTCACTCGTTACGAATTGGGCTAGACTAATTTGGCAAAATTTTGTTTAAAAATATTTGTGATTGTTCAAAAAGGGCTTTAAGCAAATGACAATGATTCTGGGAAAAAATCGCAAAACTGGAAGTAATTTTTCTACTAAATATTTGTATGAACTCAGAAAATTTAGTTCAAAATATGATGAAGACTCTTCCAGTACCCAAGCCTTTACATCTTCGCACTGGACTATCAGCTTTTTACCGGAGCGCTTCTATTTAAGAGCTTCAAGGTATATTAACTCAGGTGGTCCCAGATAATGACGGTGCTAGACTGGTTGACACAACCCAGTTTTCTCTGACGATATATTTTTTAGAAAAGTCCAAGAAAATTGTGTTGGATTTGAGCTTGGCGGGGTTCCGTATGGTTTGGGGTAAACAAAATTATATTTTGGGGTTGGTAGAAAAGGGAATAATTTACAATGAATCGTGAGGGAATTTTCAGCATTACATTTTGGCATTTAAAGACTTTCTGGTGAGCAGTTTATTTCATTAGTAACTTTTTGTTACTAACACAATTATCAAAAGAAAAAAAAACAATTTGACAGCGCATGCTAATTAAGTTTATAAGCGATATGCTTGCAAAGTGTAGTGTAGTCTATTTGGTTTACTGGATCACATGCTGAAATCACATCATATTATGAAAAATGTTGTTATAATGAATTGAAATGCCAATTTCGTATCGTATTCATTTGTCAAAGTTTTAGAAGTAAAATTATGCAAGTAATAAATAAATTTAACGCAGAATTCTTCAAATTCAAAATAGTAACTACCTACTTTAGCTCACAAACACGAACCAACAGACCATACCGTATCATAACATTATAAAATTACAGGCCACTAATCAAGTGAAATTGTACTTTCATTGGAAAACAAAATGGAAAATGGGAAGCGTATCACACAATTAGATGTCATACATAGATCGTTACTGCGCTAAATTGTCCATACTTAACCATAATTACCGGCTGCACTGCACCACAGGCTAAACGATGGCGAAAATATAAAACGCATAGTCATGCGCGTGCAGTAGGCTACAGTAAGGGTAGGCCAGCCTTTACATAATGCCCAAAAAAAATATTTTTCAACTTTCAAAGTGGACGAAAATTCGCATCGTCAGTGTCGTGATTTCAACCCTGAATAATGTGATGAGTTTTTTTAAGTATGGGAAATCATCAAATGACTTCTTCCGCTCTGGGTGGAGCGGAAGGGCGTGTCAGACTCTTACTGACTAAAACCCATCCGTGTTCCTTCTAAAGCCCTTTGCGTTCCAGGGCCGCGGTGACTCTTTCGAACAAATTCCGCAACCCTGGATTATGTATGGGCTGGCCTACCCTTACTGTAGCCTACTACAAGCCCATGTTGACAGTCTATGTAGGATAGGAGTATATTATGTACTAGCTTTTGCCCGCGACTTCGTACGCGCATATCCAATTTTTCCACGTTTCCGTATTTTTTCCTTGAACACTTGTAATTCGTATATCTTTTGATAGAGTGAACTGATTGCGATAAAACAAAAACTAAATAATAGGTCAAGTTACGCACATTTTTATGCATAAAAGTTATTCACATTAGTTTCGTACATTTTACGTGATGCACGCACATCCAAACAGACAAAAAATCCAAAAACGCTGGAAATGGGTTCTGTTGGTTTTCCTTTAACACCCTGGCTATTTTATCCGAAATATTTTCGTTGTTCAAAAACGATATTTCTACAAATTTATATGTATAGAAGATGTGGGTGATAGCAATGATGTAAAGTTATTAATTAGCAAATGCAGTGTTTTAAGTGTATTGCAATAACTTAAGCATTAGACCAATAACATAACACTAATACCTACGTCAACCATTTTTAAGGGCTCGCGATTGACCACAATCTCGCCTGATGAAATGAGATGATGTGGTCGACAACAGAGTAAAGTAACCTAGAAGTAACCTATTCACTTTTGACCCCTAGGTAGTTGACATCAGGAAACACAGACGTCAGTATGGAGTTCCATTCCTAAGCTGTACTTTGCTAGGCAGATTTCTTTATGCATGTAAACGTAACGTTTTTAATCACATCTGCCTGTGTTGCCCACGGGTGGTCGCTAGAGTCTCCAAAATCACCAAAAAAAGAACGATCTATAGTGTCCTGTATGAAAGTCTCCCGAAATGATCTGACCACTCCAGATACATTTCACAGGAATTTTCCTATGTTCCGAAATATAGTAACAGTTAAGGAGTGGATGATGTCTTTAAGTCAAGAGTGAATAGGTTACTTCAACCACATCTTCGCTTACCATCAGGTGAGATTGTGGTGAGCGAGAATATCAATAGTAATGAAAAGGACTGATTCCTTGGGCAGAAATCACCGGCCAGGTAAATATCATACGATAGAACGTTGTATATAAAATGCTTCCGTTACGGACTGACTGAGTGACTTAGTGATTGACAGACAACGCACAGCCGAAACTACTATGACGTGCTAATGCCATCCAATTCCGATGACGTAAAAGGGATAGTGCTATTCGCTATGGATAGCACCGTCTCTCTCTTAGAGCGGAATCATGATCGTTTTAAGACTTCATAGTAGTTTGTTGCGCCACTTCTTCTTCCCAGCTATAACACTAGGAAGTGGTGACGGGCGGGCGTTTTGGGGGACTGTCTTTATGTAGAAATTTGACGTTCAAAAAGTGCTGGCACTCAGCCTAATTTGAATAAATGACTTTTGATTTTGATTTTGGGCCCCAGTTCTCTAATGTTCACCGCCACTACAAGTTACATAGATTGCCGACGCGCGACGTGAGGAAACCATTAACGCAATAACTTTTTCTCCATTTCCTAGGATCATGGAAATCTAATACTACAAGGGACCTGATTTGCAATTTCTACGGAACATTGCAGTTCAATTAAATTGAATTATCGTAACTCGTTTAGTTTAGTTTCGCTTCGTTACCAACTTTCTTGGTTTTTATTTGTTGTATGACAGCTGAGCTAATATGAATAATAGGTCAATTTGTAGTTTTGTTTCCCTATTTCTGTGAGAAATGAGTGAAAATGTCATGAACGTTTAATTGGAATGCGTGCCTAATTTGCATCCATTTGGACAAAGCAGAAATTTGAGTAAATGCAACTGCGACGGAGGTAAGTTGAGTTTTTGAAATATGTGCCAATATAGAGCCAGACAATGTAATATACAAAGTCTGGCTAGAGACATGAAAAATAACTCAAATTTGAATGTGCCTGGTAAGTTATTATTTTTTCCGCAAATGTAAATGCTAATAAGTCTATTACAGGAAAACTTCATTTTGACTAGTAGATACGATTAAATATATTTCAGCTTAGTTTTATAGCTTATCTTACAGTGGGTTACATCTCAATACAACTCATTCCGATAATTTAAAATGAAAATAAACTTATAATAGTACCACACGATAAAGTTGAGGAGCATTATTTGAGCAACTTGTTCTAAGCACGATGTAGTAACTAAGTTGAAAGGATTAGCCGTACTTAGAGCATGTTACTGAAGTAATAGCGGTCCTGTAAGACCGTTTAGAGAATTAAGTTTTAGAAGTTTTATAGAAGTTTCTCTTTCAGTTTCGTCTAGTCTCTGAAGTAATTTAGAATTTGTGTGATGTGAAAGCTTTGGAATTAATAAGAAAGTTTTAAAGAAAAATATTAAGTTTGTCAGATTTCATGTCTTATCATCAGAGATCGGAATAGGTAGACTATATTTACCTAATGTTCGTGGAAATAAGTAACATAGAGTTGATAATACGGGCCTCTTTGTCGAGTGGTTAGTGACCCTGACTGCTAAACCGGAGGTCGTGGTTTCGATTCCCACCCAGGACAAATCTTTGTGTGATGAGCATGATCATTTGTTCTGTGTCTGGGTGTAATTTGTCTATAATATGTTTGTATTTAGAAATATATAAGTATGTTTATCAGTTGTCTGGTTGCCATAGCACAGGCTCTGCCTAGTTTGGGATCGGATGACCGTGTGTGAGTTGTCCCAAGATATTATTATTATTATTATACCTCCTGTAAAATTCCGGAATCATAAATGGAATCATGAACTGGACTTAGTATAGTCTAGTTACAAATGATTGATTTGAAGAATCAAAATAAGAAAGAGTTGTGCGAAAACAAAGCTATTTGATTTAACAGTCTTAGTAGGTTCGGAACTCTAATAACATAATAAGATTCTTCAATATAATAATTTTTGTCAAATGTATTCAAAGCACAATAAGTAATTTTCAATTTCTTAAATCCCGGGATACAATCGTCATGTTTATGATTTCGGGATTTTAGAGGAGGTATTATTAACTCTATGTTACTTAATTCCACGAACATTAGGTAAATATAGTCTACCTATGTATTCCGATCTCTGCTTATCATACACATAAATAAAATTTAAGTGTCTGTAATATCGAAATAAAAGGTTTTTAATTAATGTATAGCAAAATAAAGTTTATAATTTAATGTATAAGAACGTATAATAAATAAATAATAATACATTATTTATTCAGAGCAACGAAGACTCATATAGTGTTAGTAACAATAAATAAACTTATAAATATGGTAGTGATACACTCTAAACATCAATTAGAAAAACACACACAACAAATAAAATCATTACTTCAGCATTCCACCTGAGATACTGGAGCAACGACTTACAATTCGGCAGTCCAGCCTGCCAGCAATCATGCCCAGTACGCTGTTGGAACTGGCTCGCACCCTGCGCACCAAGGACGCACATCTAAAGCAATCAATATGCATCTCCGCGAACATCCCTGATGCGCTACAGAAGCGAGGCAGCCCCATCAACACCCTGAAAGCATTATTGTACTGTACGCGAAGGGCACTGTACGATTTCTGCGTAAAATGTACCCACAGGCTACAGGTGTAGAATGAGGAACAGAAGGTTCTAAAAAGTGTTTTTTTAACCTCCGTAGAAGCACGCTTAAACCTGCGGGCAATCATATTCGCTCTGACCGACAGCGCCCTCCGCTCTCTCTCAATATCNGTACCCACAGGCTACAGGTGTAGAATGAGGAACAGAAGGTTCTAAGCAGGATTGAGTTTTATCATTCTTCTCTCTCATGTAACTAAATGTTCTAAAACGGGACGCGTCCTTTTTTTTCATTCTAAAATCAATGCTATTTGATTTGACAATGAAAAAAAGAAGATTTTTTTAAGTGACACCTACTTTTTTGTAAGTATCACTTACAAAATTTCAGCTTTGAAATGGCTATGCAACAGCGTTGTCGCATTGTCACCTCATTACTGTCCATGGGACAATTAATACAGTATTCACGAAGCAAGCCCAGCACTCCTAAAATACACTTTTACGATATGATGTCTCTTACACCCTCAAACAACACCTTCCGTTCCCAAAGTTTACACGTGAGACATCCATTACCTTTATATCTTTCGCACCCCAAATACACGTGTCATAGTAGGTACTTTAGTGGGTCAGACATATTTTACGAGGCTCTCTGACGGCCGCCATTTTAAAGTTTGTTTTTTTTTTTGAAAACGGAAGGCATGCCATGCTTGTCTTTTGTGCCAGCTTGGGGGTTATAAAAGAGTTTCTTTGTGGTTTTGTGAAAAAAAAAAAATTATAAGGAATGGGTGCATAAAATATTTCGTTTGCGATAAGATTTGGAACGATTTTAAAAAAGGCGCGTGAATTAATCTTATGCCGTTTGACAGTTGGAAATTAGACTCCACAACTTGTCTTATGTGTATTAGTAAGGGAATACCTACCTGATTGTTCTATGAGTTCAAGCGAGTTATGTAAACTATTCATGTCGATATTAGGGAGGCTTCAGTTTAAAGAAAAACAACTCCCAGTTAACAATATTTTACTATTAAGAGTATGGACACCTTTCAGCAATGCAAGTTGTTTTAACTTTAAAATTTCTTTTGCAATCAGCAAGAAATCTTTAAAGTATAAACTCATATCAGGCAAATCAATTGCGCACTTAGCCGCTTTAAACTCAAAGCTAAAAAATATCTCTTCGATAAATAAACCATTTTATTACAGCAGTACATACATAAAGTAGGTAAAACCAATCTATTGCAAGATAACGGTAAAGAAAAATCTCCGATCCAAATTGCATACTTTCCTACTTGTATTAACATACACGTAGAAACTTATCCGACGATTTCGAAATCGTCACGAAATCGTGAGATGGATTGAATGGCGTAAATCGAGCCACGAAGCGACACAACAATCAATTTGGATTCTACATATTCTGTGTGTGCTGATTCTGTTGTGGAAGTTGAAAACAATAACAAAAATAAAAATGCATCTTTATTATAATAATCATTATCAATCGTTTATAGTCTCTTGCTCTTATAACAATTTATATTTGGGGTTAACCAAGACGTCAATCCCAAATTGACGTATATATGCTTCTATACTTCCTCAGTAGTCATACCCTTTTTACGCCTCAAAAAGGGCGTTTTAATTATTGTAATTATGCTATCTTATTGAAATGCAATTTAGAAGAAAGGGATGATGACAGTTTTAATAATTATCATAGTATTTGACGTGAATATTTTACCATTAGGAAATGAACTCAATGGTCTGTCGTAGAATCGACTCTTAGTGTCAAATACAAAATGACAGTTATTAATGAGCTGTCAAATTGATAGTCTACTTTACTTTCAATAATTTTTTTCAGGCATAAAACCTTAAATATATTTATACAAAATAGGATTGGACCAATATCTTTAAAGAAATTCTAGCACAGATGAAAACGTCGGCGTCATTTTAAGACGTTCCATGCAGATGCTGGATTTAAAATTCGAATGCTTACATTTGAATAGGTAAATATTCATGTCTATACGCCCTTGGAGTGAGAATCTCTTGCGCATTTGTTTGAGAGATTCAAGCAGACTCTATTTTCAAGGATATTTTGAGTATAATGTTTATTGATGAATGGCTATTAGGTAACGATACAAAACAACAGCTTTGTATTACTAACAAAAGGGGGAACCGACCTTAAACACTAAAAATAAGAGTAACAAAAATTTTATCAGCCTATAACTTAGTAAAAGTCACACGACATGTGTTAAACAATACATATCACCTTGGAAATTAAGGACAATGGCCAAATTTGTGTTTTGTTCTAAATCTTCCAGCAATGTATGTTACGACATTTCAAATGTAGTAACTATTTGTCCTATTACATACCTACCTATTTATCTTGCCTAATCTTCTTTGACTATACCAAATTTTGTAAAATCATTATTTGAAAAGAGTAACTATGGAGTTTCTTGTCCGTTCTTTTTTTTTCACTGAACTGTAAATGATGACGTTCAAAAGTGCCGTTTAATGGCCTAATTGAAATAAACGTTTTGACTGTGACTTTATAAATAACGTCGAAATATTGACATTTGCATTTTATTAGTCACTAACTGCCGGTTTCAATAACGTAACCTTTAACCAACTTTCAAATTAGCTGAAACCAATAGTAACTGAAACGTCATGTTACAAAGGCAAAAATGACGTTTCAGCTACTGTCGGTAGCTAATTTGACAGTTGGTTAAAGGTAGATACGTTATTGAAATGGGCCGTAAGTCATAGTGCAATCTTTCCACACTTAGCTAATCGAGAACACTTAAACAAAGCTACTGCCATCTAAACAATAGTTAACATTATGTTTCACCCACACATGAAGCCATGAAACAAAAATTGCCAAGTCACGAGTGACCCAAGGGCACGCAGCGCACTTTCTTCAAATTCGTTATAATGTTTTGACAAGTAAATTTGCCGGCGTACTTAGCCAAGCTTTCTCGTATGATTGACAGCAATGTATCAATAGCTTACGACTGTCACTTTCGCTTGACGGACTGATGTACAGACTGACAGCTTATCTCGCGTCGGTATTAAATTAATTTGAATTTAGAATTTCTCGTATTTTTCCAATTTTGATACAACAAACTGTAGGACAATCATAACAAAGTTGAAATTCTATTGCAACCCGTTCTATTTTTAAAGCCTTTTTAATGCTAAAGATCATTTAAAAATCAACTTAAAATACACCACACGAAAGTCGATATTTGAGTTGGTGGAGACGGATTGAAATTATCTTGAATTATGAATTGCATACGATGATTGATTCCTTTTGTGAAGTTATTGGCGTTTATTTGATGTGTATCTTCAAGTCTTTGTTAGTGCTTTCGTAGGTAATTGAATTTGAAAGGGAAATTATATGTGAATGCAACACGCAATCTGCGCGCGAGCCTGTCTAATCTTCAATTAATGGATGAGCAAATTGCGTCGATGTTTTTTCAGGGCAGCTTTTAATTTTGCTCTACAGAAGCTTGAATTTATTGACAGCTGACAATTCATGTATAGGAATTAATAAGACCGTTAATTGAAGCAAAAATAAAAGTGTCTATGGCCTTATTTTTTTTTTGTATGGCTTTGCATGGCCCCCTTTTTGCGTAAAATGTCATCAGCGACTCTAATGCCACAGACTAAAAAACAGCTCAGCGTAACAAAACTGACCAATCTGACCCATTTATATGTAGAATTAACTTTTATTTTATGCTTCACTTACTTGACCTACTGTTCCACGCCACGCACGATTCTGACTCCACTAAAGGGAACAAGATTATTTAATGACGCTCTCAGATAGAGCTTTCAACCTGTTATTATTGACTATTATTCAATTTGCATGTAACATTGAAATTCACTCTCTAAACTTAAGTTGTAAAGAGGAGACCTTTTGCTTACCGCTTATTATAGTAACTATTAAAATAACTTCGTTTAAAGTAATAACTATGTTTTGAACTTAGAAAGCACTTTTCCACTCAGAATAATGAGCAGTGAAAAGTTGTTAGTTTTGGTACGGAAAACGAAATTCCTAAACACAGGTAGATCTACTACTTTTACTATCAAATTTATTAATTTCAATTTAGTATCCAATTTATTAATTTCAATTTAGTATCCAATTTTTTTTTTAATTTATTGTCTAATTTATTCATTTCAATTTATTATCCAATTTATAATCAGATTTATTAATTTCAATTTATTATCCAATTTATAATCAGATTTATTAATTTCAATTTATTATCCAATTTATAATCAGATTTATTAATTTCAATCTATATATTTAGTTATCAAAAATATTATCTTTATCACCAAACCAAAAATGCTAATGTAATAACTTATTTCCATTTTCAGCAAAAACTTCAAAAAAAACGTGTGCATTCTTGCAAAAATCACGACCACTTACATTTTTACAGCACCCCATATTGTCAGGTACCCAAACATGACGTCAACACATCCTTAGCCTCCGAAACTACCCACATAAAAGGCCGTAACTCCCACACGCAAATAAAAACGGGGTTCCTCCAAATAATTAAATAAAGACAAAGCATCAAGGAAAACGATTGAAAAAAGGGAAAGCCAAGGGCTTAAGTAGATTGATAGAGACGGAGCGTGGAACCAGTGGACCCCAGTTGCACGTTTCAGCCATGTGGAGTTGTGTACCTACATTTTATTCGTAAAGGCACTAGACATAAAGCTGAAGACATTTTTATCGGCAATAGTGCGTATAAAAATCGTACAAAGTCGAGAAAAATGGCTTCAGATGGGTTCGGAGTCCCGAAAGACGAAAATTGGTGATTTTGACTTGAATTTAAACTGATAAGAAAACGGCAGCTTACTTTTCCGTAGTTTTTTTGAAGGAAAGCACCATGTGGGAAATGGATTTTTCTTATTTATTGTGATTATTTCCTGTCATATTCTGAGCACAATATTAACTATATGAAACGGAGAAACATATATATGTATCACGTCTGGATAGACAGAAGTCTGGCAACTCAAACATGCACAAGAAAAAGTTGGGATGTCGAAGAAAACCCTGACAGTAGCTCATATATTATCCTTTCATAGTAACGAAGGTCCAACTCATAACTAAAGACCACAACGTGCTAAAAACGACACTATAACTTTGTCCGAATATTCACCCACACGACCCGACCGAAAATAGGGTCCCCAATCCACATAAAACAAATAAAAACCGAATATGCGACTATCCCTTAAACCATTGGCTCTTTAGAGAGAATATGTAAACAGAGAATCAAATAGTTAGGGGTGACCTACATCGGCTAATCCACTTTTCTCTTTCGGGTGGTAGATAGGTTATCAGAAGTTGGTCCATTTGTCTTCTCGTATCGAAGCCGTCAAAATTGAATGAGGGATTGGGCGTCTTGTTTCTTACATGTTATAATTCTTTCGGCTTATCTTGTACAAGTAGAGCAAGTTGGTTCGCTCTCGTTAAGTTGGAAATAGGGCTATCCGTGTGACCTCAGTGACCTTTACGGAAATGTGATCTTTGAGTTATCTGTGGATCGGTGACAGGTGCTGGCCATTCACTAGAGACAAGACTTTGGACATGACACATGAGTCATGGAATGATAGGTCCATTTTAATTAGGCGAAAACCAAAAATGGAGTTTTATATTTGCCAATACGAATGTACAAACGAAAGATTTCATAAAATTATTGAATCGTCTTTGAATATGGTTTTATTATAGTTTTACGCCCCATAAACACATCGCTGTAAAATTCTCCATTAAAAACTAGCACCTCACTAAAATAGGCATAATCACAATCTCATAACACGTCTCTACTACCAGTTTAACGACGTAATTACTGTCAACCTATATCACTCCACTTCCTTCTATAAACTAGATCTGCCATATACCACAGACTACGAAATAATTACTAGTACCTACTCCATTTCAGAACAACAATTTGCGAAGAAATGCACTGATGGTATAATTTCCATTTTATACGTTCCATATTGGTAAAGAGGTATCTTTAAGTAATACAGTTTATACAGTATCGAACAAAAAGAATCGATGTTATCAATACATACTTGATAAATAAAGATATTATTATATATAGTACATAAAACCTGTTGTTTACGTTTAAATATATTATAATACGGAGGGCAAATTTTACCAACTTTTAACCAACGTTTGCAATTTGACCTTTGACCTTTTGTCAGTTTCCTCAGCGAGAAAATAGTCGATAGCTGATGGCTTTCCCATCGGCGGTGAGGTGTCTTAACATCAAAGTCGCAATCTGTTAAAATGTAGGGAAATTAGAGGTATTTTTGACAGATTGCAACTGAGATGTTAAGACACCTCACCGCCGATGGGAAAGCCATCAACTATCGACTATTTTCTCGCTGAGGAAACTGACAAAAGGCATAGATCCTTTGTGAGTAATAGAGACACACATATTTATAGTCGATAGCTGGCTATTAACACTGCCGGTGAGAACTCTCTTACTACTTGTTTGTCGCAGCGACAAGAGCTTTCAAAGAAAATACTCGCTCAGCGATACTCGCTCTGCGATGCTCGCTTGTCGGTCAGAAGCCAGAACTCATGCCGAGAGACTAACCAGCGGTCATTTCTACCTAAAGTGCGGGCCGGAGCGGATGGTGCGAATAATCGCCAGACGTTGTGCGTCTGGCGATTATTCGAGCGAGCACTCGTTTATAGCCAAGCGACAAAACTATGGGAACTACACACTCGCTGCTCGCTGTTCGCCAACTCGTTTCTAGTTTCTAGTTTTACTCGCTTCTCGCTGGTTGGTTGGTTGGTGGTGGTAGTATCTAGAATTGACCTTCGAATTGAATCGAAATCATCCGTATCAAAATAAAAGTATCGATACTAATCTCAGATTCGACAATCTCTCTAGACGCTCTTATGTATCAGAGATATAAATAAAATCGATAATTTTATCAGACGAGAAATCGATACGTATATTGCATTACGTTTTACATAATGTTATGCTCTGAGCATAAAATTTTAAATGCATCGCCGATTCTTCTGCAAGATGCACTGATAAACATCTCAGGTATCGATTCTTTTTCCAGTCCCTAGTTTTCCTTATACAGCTTGGTGTTCGATATAGGTCAGTGTGCAAGAACCATAGGTAGTTCCAACATACGTAGTATGTGAGTTACCGGTCGCCTTGTGAAGTGAAAACGTTGCGGGTATGCGCTCAGTGCTCGTTGGAAATCGTCTTAAGAATTATTGTTCAATGACTGTTGGTTGCTTTTCTAAGATTGGTCGGTATGCGGTTTGAATTTATGGTCGAGTTTTGTTTTAGAGATAATTTAGTGAACTGAAAAAAAAACAAATTATTTATTTCAATTAAACCCTTTACAGGCACTTTAGAATTGACAAGGTCGGCCAATCAAAGATGAAGCTAAGTATTTGCACGTTCCAAAGCGTAGATCTCTATGGAGAAGAACTTGCAAGAAACTCCGCGGACACTCTTTGAAATCATGTTCTTTACAATGTCATGATTACATCATCTTGTTGAAATTATACACACATATCCTATGTGAGAACTACCATGTTAGTTAAGAGATGACCAGTCTCAACTGACGGCGTCCGTTCACGAACATAACGCACACGCGAAACGGGAGTTTTGTTTTAGGTTTATATGTAAGTCATGCCTATAATCTGCTCTAAAGTTCTGCATATTGTGACTAATTAACATAATCAGCACGCTTGTTCTTATTCCTGAAGAAGTGCACCCACATTTCTCTAGTTATGTTTAAGACTTAAACAAATCCATTCAAATAAATTCTTATCTTCCATCGTTAGGGCCTATCATTATTCATAAATATACCATAACTACACATTCTCAATCGGTGTTAAAGTGCCTCTATCCAAGAACGCAGCGTACATTAATTCACTAACGTGACCAATTTCCAAGCTTACGACTTATCTCAAACAGGCAGACAGTAGCCAAAAAGAATTAAAAAAAAACTCTTGAACAGCCTCTGATTATAGATTCTCGTCACAGACTGATAAAAACAAACTTCTCTAAGAACAAAAAATTAAGTTACAAATTTCTTTTCCAGTTTACTTTTGGAAAATCCGCTATCAAAGGAAGCCCTTTAAACATTCCTATTTGAGTTAAGGGAATGCTTTTCAAACCAACAAAATAAATTGTATTCGTCAAATCCAACCTCGAGTGTTTCGACAAGCTGCTGGATAAGTTCCCTCTTTCCTTAAATTAAATGAATAATGATATTTATTTTGCAGATATGTAGGTTAACAATAACTTTTTGGCACGTCGATCTTTTTTAAAATTAATCTATGGGGTTTTTCTTAGCTGACATCCTTTAGAAGAAACACCGAAGCAAAATAAGAGGTCAAAGTTTATTTTAAGGTCTATACTTTATTTCAGGCATCTAAGGTCCATAAAATAAAATACATAAAACAATAACTATAAATTAATTAATACCTACATATTAAAATAAATTTAAACTATAAACGCACACGAAATGATGGCGTCGGCATCGTGTGTGACTTAAAAGTGATTACTTGACTCACTGTATTTCATACAAACTCGATCTTGGAAATTAATGATTTTAAATCCTAGTTGATAAGTAGGACTCAACTTAACATTTATTTATATTAAGTAGGATTACAAAAAGTACCGAGAAATAAACAGAAAAAGAAGTACACCCCTTAAACCAGAATTCAATATAAGTCTCCGTCCGTCTCGTTAAACTTTTTAACAACCTGTGAAACTTTCTGCCGTTCGTAACAGTTATTGGTAACTACTTGATATAAGTCTAAACTCGGACTGTTTCTTATCCTTTAGTTTAGCTTTAAATCGACCTAATAAACCATTTAGTTAGAATCTATTCGAAATTTTGTTTCTTTTGTTACTCTTTATCTCTGTTTACTTGGCAGATAAAGGGAATAAGATCTCTTTTTTTATTTTTTTTTTATTTGACATTGGTTTGCTCTTGACTGGTCATAGATGACAGAGACAAAGTCGACGATGGATCTAGATACGATATCTTCTCATGGTTAAGGAACGCTAGCCGAGGTCAGAACGAAGATGGGTGAACATCTTATGATACCGAGATGTCGTGCCTCGGCAAGCCCCTTGTATCTTGTGGATCTTTGACAGTCGTTACGGTAATCAGGTCTTGCCAAGGTGTAATGTGTTGTCCTGTTACTGGGTTGTGGAAGTCAGGTAGGCTGTCGCTCCACGTAAAATACTGGTCCTCAGCTGAATCCGGTTTGACTGGAAGCCGACCCCAATATAGTTGGGAAAAGGCTAGGCAGATGATGATGATGACTTTCAAAAGATTAGCAATTTTTCGAAGGGATGACGGGCGGGATTGGGGACTATCTTTATGGAAAATATTGACGTTCAAAACGTTGTGGGTACTTCGCTTAGTTTGACTAAATGATTTTTATTTTTAGGCTGATAGATCGTTTCACTTTAATCTTTAACGGCGACTTTTATTGTTGTTTTCTGTCAAAACAGCAGTTGAATTAAAAATACAACCGACTCCAAAACAGTACAAAGTATAAAATAACTTTAATTTCGAAAGTCTGTTTCTTCGTATTTTAACACCGACTTCTTCAACACTGATATTTTTTCAAATCGGTTCATGAATGACGGAGTAATGAGGTAATAAACTTTAAAAAAAAACCTAATGAAACAAAACCGAAACAAAATACAACCGAATTGAGAACCTCCGCCTTTTTGAAGACGGTTGAAAACCATGTTTTCGGAAGCCGAGTTTATGATCTTGAGAGATCAAGCAACGTTTTCCAACTCAAGGAAATGATATCCAACGCGTATAATTACTCTCATAAAA
This sequence comes from Mamestra configurata, assembly GCA_002192655.3. Classification (NCBI taxonomy): domain Eukaryota; kingdom Metazoa; phylum Arthropoda; class Insecta; order Lepidoptera; family Noctuidae; genus Mamestra; species Mamestra configurata. Next base: position 503,257 of record NDFZ01005327.1, read on the forward strand.
GATAACATTTCCTTTACACTGTAACCTATTAATCAAAACATTCATTTAACTTCTGAACGTCATAAATTGCGAGTATCTTTCTGATACTTTATCTACAGCCACGCCCAAGTTCGGTACGGTAGGATGGTCGATTACCAATCAAAATACTGAACTAGATGCTAAAGCAAGCGCAAAATGTATGTATGTAGAACTAAATTTGTGGTACATATAGAACCTCATTTGATCAGCGTAATTGGTACATGAATTTTCTAGTCTGGTCGGCGACTTAACGTGAACGGTTATGTTGTAATAAATCAAGGCGGGTAGTTTTATGTTTAAATGCTAACTGCCTAGCTGTTAGTCGGTGTAATTACTGGGTAACTAGGTATCTATGTACTATTGCGTGTGCTTTCGTGAAACTTTTTAGCACACTGTGTTTATACGAAACAATAGTAACTTACGAGTATTTAAAATTAGGCAAACATCACTACTGTTTTCCGAAGTTTGACGTAGAGTAAGGCAGAGGTGTAACTTTACCTCCGTCGCCAATAAGTCCCATTTAAAATAGATCGGGCCTATTTTTATCACCAGTGATCGGATAATCGGGCGCTAATATACCTAAACTTCACTTTTATTTCCGCGAAAGTATAATACGGACATGCTTTTCAGAATTCCGGATCCCGAAATCGTTCGAAATTCCTGAGATTGCTAAAAATTCCCGCATACAAAATATAGTTAGAACTCGTGAACTCTAATTTAATTTTTTTTAAATTTAAAATCCGAATGTAATGGAACTTTTAATTTGCAATGAAAGATTTTTCATTAAGTTTGTTATAGTTGTTTTTACAAAATTGTTCAATCCCGGGAAACCGGGATCAGTCATTTATTCAGAAAGCAATGTTCATATTATTCTTTCACGGGAAGAAGTTTAGGTATATAAGCGCCCGATTATCCGATCACTGGTTATCACCGAGCACAAATCTGGAAACCTTGGAATCGAATCCAGAACCTAAAACTCAGCCGTAGCGCTTGCAACCAATAGTGGTTACAAGCGCTACGGCTGAGTTTAAGGTATTTTTTTTATCTATTTCAACGACGCAAAAATTAAACCATGAGAATATTTTATTTTATCTCATGCTAGATTTCAAGTTCACTATGAGTTTATTACTCTTAGTAATAAAAAAAATATACAATAATCCCTGCTAGTGGTTACAAGCGCTGCGGCTGAGTTTAAGGTATTTTTTTTATCTATTTCAACGACGCAAAAATTAAACCATGAGAATATTTTATTTTATCTCATGCTAGATCTTAAGTTCACTATGAGTTTATTACTCTTAGTAATAAAAAAAATTACAATTATTCCTGCTAGTAGTTACAAGCGCTACGGCTGAGTTTAAGGTATTTTTTTATCTATTTCAACGACGCAAAAATTAAACCATGAGAATATTTTATTTTATCTCATGCTAGATCTCAAGTTTACTATGAGTTTATTACTCTTAGTAATAAAAAAATATACAATTTTCCCTGCTTTCCACACCAAGTTTTAAGGCCACACAATACAGGGAAAGTGAAAAAATCGCAAAACCCATAAAATCTTAACAAAAACCCCACGATCTTTAAAGATAAAACTATAGAGTCTAGACTGACAGTATAATTAATTATGATTATTATGCCAGTGAAAATGGAAAGTTAAGACAATATCATTAAAAGACCATTAAAAAATCGGTTCGCGATCGCAATTCATAAGCGGGTAGCGAGCGGAGTTAATATGTCTGCATCACAAGACAATATGACGTGAAATAGGTAGTAGCGATTTTCGAAATCATTTCTGCTGATAGAAAATCACTTTATCTAGAAGCTAAAAACTAATAAATACAAGGTTTTTTTTTTCAATAATTAGCCATATTTTTCCAACGATTTTTCAGTTATTTATAAATTAAATCAGCTATTCAATACATTTAAAAAAAACTGGCCAAGTGCGAGTCGGGCTCGCAAGCAAAGGGTTCCGAACGAATTTCATTTTTGTAACATGTTATTTTAACACATGCACATGTTTTTGTAACATGTTTTTTTTTATGGGTTGTTCTGTAATCTATCGGTCAAGAACTTATTATCTTCAATTATTTTCAAGTTTTTAAGCCCATTTGTTTCGGAGATAAGGGGGGAGGGAATGGTGATTTTTCGTCTAATTTCTTGAATAACTTCAAAAAAAATATATTTTAAAGTTATGAAAAAAAAAATATAATGGTACTCACAATAAGCAATTAATTTGATATGTTACGCAGTACAGTTTGACACTATTTTTTAAATTTAACAACAACATTGATTTATTTACGCAACGCGTCCGTGTTTGAGTCACAGAAATTCATATATGTACCAATTTTCAACAGAATCGGTCCAGTAGATTCGGAAAAAAATGCCTGTGACAGACGGACAGATAGACAGACAGATAGGTTCCGTTTCTTTCGTTCGGAACCCTAAAGAGAAGTATTAGAAAATGCACTGAACTGCACTGATAAAAAGTACTAGACAAGCTAAGGTATTAAGCCGCCTGGCTTAATGTCTTAGCTATTTTTTTCTTTTTTTATACCCTTCATTTATGCTCGCCTAACTCGGAAAAATGTAAAGAACAGCTGATTTGAAGTGTTCCATTTCACATGCGGACGAACCCTAAAATCTACAAAACACATGAGATGACACAGAACAACGATTGAGGTCGCAACGAGTCCCCTGCGAGTAAGTGGAGAGTTGTTCCGGGAGCTATAAAACGCATCTCGGTAAGTAGTAGCCAAACAGCGTCACCGACATTGACACACGACTGTACACGTTGCTTTTGCAAATATTTAGTGATGACGTACGTGTTTGGGGATTCATTTACCTGAAAACCGTCTTTAATGATCAAAGAATACATTTTATTTACTAGTGCCGGTAACAAAGATCCATCATTCACTTGAACGATGAATCGTTAAAAATTAACTGCCCCTGTATATCAAAGCAACATCAATTAAAAATAACAATAATATGTTTTACTTTTAGTTCATTCTTCATAACTTATAACACTGCCCTGCCTTACTTTGCTCCAAAAGTATTGTTCATGAGGCCACTTTATCCAGCAATCCAGAAAAACGAAACTTCAATAAAATCACAAACATCGTGCTGAAAGCATATCAAGCCAAGCTTATATACAAGTGCAAACACGAACTAGAAACCTTATAATACATTGGATTTTAATAACAATAAATTCAGCTATCACCAAGTTTTCTAATAAGCCGCAGAATGACCAGAAAATCGGTAGATTTCGCGTCATCAACTTGTTTATGTCCAGAACCGCATAAATTGGCGTTTAAGTCTAAGATTGCGCACTAGATTAAAATCTTTCATCGGCCTGTGACCTAGTTAGGAAGCCCTACTGGACTTGGGCGAGGGCGCGTTCACATTTGGTCGAGTAGGGATACGCTTGTGCGACAGTGAACTTCACATATTTCCTAAGACTAGTAGTGGTCGCTCAGTGGTCAAAATGGGACCATCAGGGCCTTCTACTTTGGGCACGCCACAATTACGGCGGTAAGGCCCCTCTTTAGGGAGTTGCTGGAGATGTGCCATGGCGTCTTCACGGACCTCCTGTTTCGGATTCACCGGGAGGACACGCTCGGGTGTCAGCACTGTGAGGATCGTCCGGAGGACACCGTGGAGCATACGGTGGAGGTCTGCCCTGCTTGGGCGGAGCACCGCCGTATCCTCGTCGAGGCAAGCGGCGGCGGTGACTTCTCGCATCCGGCCCTGGTTAAATCCATGGTCTGGAGCGAGGAAGCTTGGGTAGCGGTCACCTCCTTCTGCGAAGCAGTAATGCTGGCAAAGGAGAAAGCGGGCCGCGCGAGGGAAAGACAAGTCCTTCGCCCCAACCGCCGCTATAGACGAAGACGCACCGGGCGTCGGGAGTCGCAGGGCGATCCCCGGCTACCATAGGTGCGGGCCTGCGGACGGCGAGCGTTGGGTGGCTCGCTGTCCGATCACCACCAGGCCCGGGTCGATGGCGCGTTGTGTTT
>NDFZ01005327.1:507423-547087 GCA_002192655.3 Mamestra configurata
CCGCGCGAGGGAAAGGCAAGGCCTTCGCCCCAACCGCCGCAACAGGAGAAGACGCCCCGGGCGTCGGGAGTCGCAGGGCGATCCCCGGCCACCATAGGCGCGGGCCTGCGGACGGCGAGCGTTGGGCGGCTCGCTGTCCGATCACCACCAGGCCCGGGTCGATGGTGCGTCGTGTTCGAGGCGCGCCTCACTGAGATGTCAGCATAGGAGACGGGGCCCGCTTGGGCCAGAGCCTGCCATGGTTGCGGAATTTGGTTCGAAAGAGTCACCGCGGCCCTGCGGCCACTCAGAGCGGAAGCAGTCATTTCATGATTTCCCATCCTCAAAAAAAAGGGCCTTCTACTTACTTCTGCAATGGACTGACAAAGAAGAAAATGTCCCAATCACTACGCATGGCAAGAATTAAAAATTGAACGTTGAAAATAGGGCACTATGGCCCATCCTCTTCACTAATTCATGAGTGTGCTCTCGTAGATCAACCTAACAGGTTTTCATCTGGTTCGCCCGTGTTGTCTGCGGCGACCAGCGGCGGAATTAGGCAGGGTTATAAAAGAACTAATTCCTTCTTATTTTATTTTATTATGAGGTAGCTTATCAATGTGAACGCGCCTCAACGTTGCTTATTATAGCGAAGACGCAGTGTGACCATCACTGGCTTTCCCATTCAAACGGTTTTGAGAAGATAGTGGTAAATATTATTTACGTGGATAGTTTTCTTGACGGTAAAAGTGATAGTATTGTTAAATGCATTTTAGTTTCTCCTAAACTAAGAAGATGAGCTTTTCGCGATAGGTTTTATCTGGTAAAGTTACCTTACATGTGTGTATCATCACAAGCCTGTATCATTTCTGTATTGGTAATATTAGGTAAAAGTTTTCGGAAAATCTTTGGTGTTACAAGTGTCTTTAAGGCAAACCTTCAAATCAACCATGCCATATTGCCAAAGCTCATGTATATTATCTATATTAACATTAGTAGAATGTAAAACTCACAAATTTATTATCTGTATCTTAGTAGGTACATATTAATTAATAGTCTTAGAAATCATTATTCCGAACTCACTAGCCATATTTAAGCCATCAAAGGCTTCTGTGGTTTTAGCATATATTTGATGCTCTGCGATATTGTATATTTTGAATAGTAATAAAAAATAAAAAAAAATACGGACAAAACTAAAAAAATATATATCTTGGCGCAAATAAACTCTTTTTCTTCTATTCTATTCTATCTATTTCAAAGTAATCATTATCGTGCTACCGTCATAATCATCATTATTTCAGCCGAAAGACATAAGCCAACATTTTTTTTTAAGGATGGGTAATCATCTACTGACTTCTATTGTGGGTGGAGCGGAAGGGCGTGTCAGACTCTTACTGACTAAAACCCATCCGTGTTCCTTCTAAAGCCCTTTGCGTTCCAGGGCCGCGGTGACTCTTTCGAACCAATTCCGCAACCCTGGCAGGAGCCGCCATAAGATCGCCACATCGACCAGTCCTGAGCGACTTACATCCAGCGAATTCCTGAAGCCATCAAGAAAAAAAGAAGACAAAGAGAATCACCAGGTCATCGGTCCACCTTGTGTTCTTGACACAATATGAAAGCCGTTTTCCACCCGGCTTCTAATATTTTACAACAAAGAAAGCTTTAACGGGATTACTTAAAAAGCTATTGTCCATAGGGTCATCACTATTATCGTACATACCCATTAGCTAAATACACCATAATAAAATAATTCTAGATCATTGCCCGATAAGGTTAGTGGTTTAATCTGGTCTAGTGGACTCATGAAATTTAATGGCAACACTGATGTTAAAGCGTGGACGTTACAATGTTGCCAAGTAATGAAACTTATCTTTTATCTTGACGCTCTTTTTGGTTTTATGGGGTGCAGGGTTTAAGGCACAAGCGGGTTGCACTGCATAACATGACTTAAAGATATCGACCGATGTAGGTTTTAAACTTTACCTATACAAGGACAGGATTTCCGTTCTTTTTAAGTAGAAATATGGATAGATGATGTGTGTAACCTTTTGACCGCCAGGGTCGGCTATAGCCGACAAATGAAAAAGTGCCCAACACGCCGGCGTCGGCGTTCAAAAGGCCTTTTGAACGCCAGAGCATAAACATTTCATTAGTCGGCTATGGCCGACCGTGGCGGTCACAAGGTTAAAGAATACTGTGTCATCGTGTTTTAGAGTCCCACTGATTTAAACTTTACGACTTGACTTTTGTCAGAACAATGATCTCGATGTTGATAAAACGTATTTGGTTTGTACCTATGTGTTATGTAGTCATTATACAAGGGTTACTTTCAAAACATAGGAGGAGCTCGTTGCCAAAAAATAACAGCCGCACGGGTCGATCTTCAAGGTTAAGCAAGGCTTGCCAAGGTTGGTCTGTGGATGGGTGACCATCTTAACATACCGTGTTTCCTCCGTGCCTCGGAAAGCTCGCTAAGCCGTTGGTCTATTTTAGATCTTTGGCAGTCGTTACGGATTGTCAGAAGCCAGTAAATCTGACTCCAGTCTTGCCAAGAACTACCGTGTTACCCAGTTAATGGGTTGAGGAGGTCTGGTAGGCAGCTACTCCACGTAAAATACTGGTATTCAGCTGAATCTGGTTTGACTGGAAGCCGACCCGAATATATTTAGTTGGACAGATGATGATGATGACTTTCAAAACGTTGGCAATTTTTCAATCTAGAAAGGGGTGACGGGCGGACGTTTTGGAGAACTATCTTTAGAGAAAATATTGACGATCAAAAAGCTCTGGGTACTTCAACCTTGAATAAAGAACTTATTTTTTATGGTATTTACAGGGGTAAAACTTAAGGTAAAAGCTGATTTCATTTCCGAGATTTCAGTTCCCATAGCGTAAGCTGTCTGTAGTCATGAGCATCCCCTGAAAACAATGCTAGAAAGAAAACTAGTTTATTTGGCTCACAAAGATACACACAATGTAGGTACAAATAAAAGGGAACTTAATTTTAAACAATAACATTGTGTACCCCGCAACTGCATCAAATTGGTCCAATGCAGCAAAATGCCAGAGAAGTACTAGTTGCCGGACGCTGGTTTTCAATGAATTAAAAGACTCGTTGTTGTCATCTTACAGCGCGATATATATTACTTGATGATTTTTATAGCACTTGCATACCTTAAGTCAATTTGCTGTACACTCGTAGTGACGTTACAAATATCCTTAAAACTCAACATATTTCAGCGGAAATCCCAATAAATGTAACTGGAGCAAGACCTAAACACCCGTCGAACAAATAAATGGAGACTAAACACGGAATGTATCGTCTAATATTGAACCCCAGAGCATTGTCGGTAAACTTTAGCAATAGCCGCTATTTGTTGAGTGTTGGGACCCGGTATTAGAACGTCTTGGGTGCAGTTTTCGATTTTGTGCTGATGTTTTCGTGTGTTGGTAGTGTAAAATGTGAATGGGACGATTTGGATACTGTAAAATACAAAATAGAGGGATTGAATAGCTTCAGGAAGACTGAAATAGCGAGAAACATGTTGATCATGAAGAAGAAGAATATACGTTGTAGACCAAAAAATACAATAGGTTTTTACTGTTTCAGCGGATGCTGAAGCTAATGCTGATTCTTTCATATCAATATCAGTGGATGTTGATGCTGACAATAATAAATTACACCAATAAAACATATCTGTACCAATATAATAAACCTTTTTTTATGATGGGCAATCATCAAATGACTTCTTCCGCTCTGGGTGGAGCAGAAGGGCGTGTCAGACTCTTGTTGACTAAAACCCATCCGTGTTCCTTCTAAAGCCCTTTGCGTTCCAGGGCCGCGTTGACACTTTCGAACATATTCCGCAACACTGGCAGAATATAATAAAGCTGAAGAGTTTGTTTGTTTGAACGCGCTAATCTCTGGAACTACCAGTCGGATTTGAAAAATAATGTTTGTATATGATAGCCAGATTCATGAGGAAAGCTATAGGGGGAATATACGGGGGAAAAACGGGTAATTCGCTTACGAAGTCGCGGGTAAAAGCTAATCTAACTATAACTAATTGATAGTAAATGTGATATAAGATTTTGAATAAAAGACAAGTTATAATAATTTTATTATTTTTTTATTAACGAAACATACTAGCTATACCTTTTTAAAAGAAAGAAAAAATATTTAATTGCGCAAAACGACATGCGTTCATATATAAAGTCAAAGTCAAAGTCAAAACGTTTATTTCAATTAGGCCATTAAACGGCACTTTTGAACGTCATCATTTACAGTTCAGTAAAATAATAATGTTACATTAATAAAGTGACTCTACTGTCCATTCGGAAAGGTAGATTCTTATGGAGAAGAACGGACAAGAAACTCCATAGTTACTCTTTTCAAATAATCATTTTACAAAATTTGGTATACAAAAATTAATTTAATATTATGTGAGGACGATGCACCCAGAGTATGCTACTTAAAGAACAAAGCCAGCAGAGGTAAACTTATTAATTTCCTAAAGAAATTTAGGTAAATTGTACTCACATATTTACAAACATTGGAACCATTAATTAAACAACAGTGTGTGTGTGTAAGTTAATAAGTAGTAGTTAGTGTTTAGTATGTATATGTCACCGGAAAATTGCTAACGAGGTCCGGTCCGACTACTTATCCATCGTTATTGACCACACAAAAATAGACCATGAATAAATTTAAAGCAAAATGTAATACTATCATATCATTATTACCGCGGCTCTCTTTTTAGGTACTAACTAAAGAGAGTCAAGATGGATTTGTTGCGGATTCGCCTACAAAGTTCACCCAACTTTTATTTTTCCGTGTTCGTAGAGAAAGAGTAACAAACATCCATCCATCCATCCATCCATACTTACAAACATTCGCGTTTATAATATTAGTAGGATGATACAGCAGGCTGACGACTCCTCTTCGTCAAATACTTTAGTTTATTCCTAAGCAGTACTTTGCCCATAAAATACACTAGATCTAAATGCCATAAAAACTTAACCCATCACACGCAAAGCGTACCGATTTTCCGAACGCACATAAAATCGAAATCAAACATTCATGGACTCCCGATCGTTACAGCAATTTGAATCGATTACCCATTACGTCTATCTAAATATACAAAAAGCGTACTTATATGGTTCTAATATAATTCGAAACACGGAAAACCTTAAATGAATTAACATATAAATCGAATAAGGGCCATGAATGTGTGGCATTTGCATGGGAAGCTCTGGCCTCAGGGATAGCGGGAGCGGCGGGGTGTCGCCAATTTCGGGCCTCAAATGAAAACAATTCGAAGTCAAAATAAGAGGCGAACTTTTTAGAAGAGTTTTTATAAACTTTAGTGATAAAAGTATTTTATTGAAAACAAAATGGCGTCATGTGTACATCTTTGACAGTCGTTACCGATAGTCAATGTAGTTACAAACACATTTTTTTTTTGTGAACGGGCGCCGTCAGCTGGCACTGGTCATTTCTCAGCTGCCACGGTTTATTTTAATTGTTTCTTTGAATTGTTCTTTTCACTCCGGACGCTTTTATCCTGCACGTCTTTTACATCGTTTTCACATATGTATATGTATAATTTCAACATGAATGATGTACCTAATCATAACTTTGCAAAAATATTAAAAGAGTGTCCGTGGAGTTTCTTGCACGTTCTTCTTCATAGAGATCTACGCTTTGGAACGTGCAAATAGCTTCAGCTTTTTGACCGACCGACCTTAACAATTTAAAAGTACCTGTAAATGGCCAAATTGAAATAAATGCTTTGAGTCTTCAGTCTTTGAGAATCAATCTTATCAATGGGTATCGTGTTACCCAGTTAATGGGTTGTGAAAGTCAGATAGGCTGTCGCTCTTTCTAAAACACTGGTATCATCCAGTTATCCGGGAAACTGGCTCCAAAGTTTTTAACATTTTCATTTTCCAACTATGTATTTACATAGTTGGAAAATGAAAATGTTAAAAACTTTTCTACAGAAAAATACAACCAACTTCCAAAGAAAAAAAAGACACTACAAACTATAAAATAACTTTCATTTCGGAAGTCGGTGTTAAAATATGAAGAAACAACCATATTTGGAAGTCAGTTGAATTTTTTGGGAAAAAGTTTTTTATTTTACGATTTTCAGTGGTACACACCTACACCCACACCTAACAACACCACTGGAAAGTCACAAGAAAGCAAAAAACGCAATTTCGTCTACTTCGATGATGTTTTGTCTATTTCCTCCATCTATTTTGATTTAAGACCCAAACTACCGAACCGATTTTGATAAAATTTCTATAGGACCAATCGGAACGTATATCCTTTAGAATTTCTCAAACCGGTTCATAAGTGACGGAGTTATGAGATAAAAAAAAAATTAAAAATATACAACCGAATTGAGAACCTCTTTTTCTGAAGTTGGTTAAAAAATAATGAATCAATCAATCTAGCGAAACGTCTGATATCGAATCAAAACATAGTAATTAATGTAAAATATCTCATAGAACTTGTTGAAACAGATTACACCTAAATAAATATTGTAAAATAATAGTGTAAAAAGATATTTTCGATCTTTCTTTGACTGTTGACGCCGTCTGCTTCTCCCGGAGCACAGACTCACAATAATATTATTATAAAACACAATAATAATAAAATGAAATGAAACGTTTAATATTAAACTCTATCGTCGCAGTTGCTATTGGTTCTATTGCTTACATTTCATATTATTTGTTATTTACATACAGAGTGAGACCTCAGAGAAAATCGCTTTGAATATGTTTGTGAGGAAATATTTTTTTTAAAAGGCGTAAAACATTTTCTACTTGAAATTATGCGTTTAGTCAAACGTGAAATAGAAGAATATATTGAGAAAGAACTGAAGAAAGAGTAAAGTTTATTTGGCTCATACATGAAACAAACATGGTACCTATATAGGAATAACAAAAAAAAAACCGGCTAAGCGAGTCGGACTCTCACCCGAAGGGTTCCGTAACATAAACCGAAAAAAATACGTTTCTTGTTTGGGAGCTCTCTTTAATTTTTAATCTATATATAAAAATGAATCTATATTTTCCTTGGTCACAGCATCACGCGTGAATGGCTGGGCCAATTTCGCCGATTATTTCTTTGCTGTGTGTGTTATTATCAGAAGAAGGTTCTTATGAAAGAAAAGTATGGAAAAAAGAATACATCCGGGCGAAGCCGGGGCGGGCCACTAGTATTATATAATTTGTATTATTTGTTGTAATACTGGCAATAGAAATACACACTCTGTGAAAATTCAATCAACTGTCTACGTATTATGGTTCTAGAGATACAGCCCGCTGATAGATAGACGGACAGACGGACAGTGGAGGCTTAGTAATAGAGTTCCATTGATTACCCTTCGGGTACGGAAACCTAAAATAGTATGACAAAAAACTGAAGTGACGAGTGAGATTGCTTATATTATTTTTTAATTGCCATCATTCCAAATAGAGCTAAATACATTGCAATAAAGAAAGGACAAGGAAAGCACATTCTTTGAAGCACTTTTTGTCGAAATTAATAAGAATTTTAGGGCAGTGACAGTCCACAGGATCCACCATACAGACAAAACAACGCAAATTCCTGCATGCGTCGCGAACGCATTTACAGTGCCTTTTTCCTTATGACTTATTTGGACAACAAATACGGTACTAAAATACAAGCTATTGCATTAATTAATAACTTAGAATGAGGCATGATCGTCTGACAGTATGTACTATAACATCAAGTTTCTTAAAACAAACCATGACGAGGAACCCATTATTTCAAAACCAATATGTCATACTTATTCCTTACTATTACTTATTAATGTTATAAATGCGAAAGTTTGTATGTTTGGATGAATGGACGGATGGATGTTTGTTTGTTACTCAATCACGTCAGAACGGCTGAACGGATCATGATGAAATTTAGCACAGAGGTAGAGGGAGTGTGTTCCCTTGGGATAATTTTCGACATTCACTCGGGCGGAGCCGCGGGTGGCTGCTGGTTACATCATATTTGTTTACTTACCAAGAAAGAAAAGACAGAGTAGATAATTAATATTAACAGCCGATACGTTAAACGACGCTTGCCGAGGTTGGCCCGTGGATGGGTGACCATTTATTACATACAAGGACTCCTCCTCAAATCCTTTGACAGTCGTTACGGATAGTCAGAAGCAGAAAATCCGACATCAGTCTTGCCAAGGTATAGCGCGTTAGTTGAGAAGGTCAGATAGCCAGCTCCTCATAAAAACTGGTACTCAGCTGAATCCGGTTACACTGGTAACCAACCCTAATATAGTTGGAAAGAGTCTGGACAGATTTGTAACCAAATAAGTCATGTAAAGAAAACCACACTTTACCCACGGTCCGGTACCTCAGTAAACACAACGCACGTTTGCTTTGCTACCAAGGAAAACAGACAGTACCTATACATAAACACTTCCTTCAACATTTACCGGGAAGTAAATTAGACCCATAAAACTTACATACCTATCTCCAGCATGTCAAACCCATAAAAACAGACTCAGGATAGGGATTTATGATCCCCATCGGTTTGAATAGAGCTACAATTAGAGTCATAATCTTGCCTGGAAGTACTTAAAACAACGTTATATTTCACTGTGATGGTACTAGTGTACTTATTAGATTTTACAACTTGTGGTCTTAGTGATGCGGTTTCTTTGGTTTGACGTGTATTGGAGACTATAGTAGGCGCCAGATAAATGTGGAATAAAGTATATTGACCTTTCCCTAATAACTGTTCATAGGTACCTGAACAATTAAATATGAATCGTTTTTCATTATTAGACAATGTTAAGGATCACGAGAGATGATGATTCGGGACAGCTTTGTGTCATTAATTCCGTTTTTCAAATTAAAAATGTCAATAATTGTAGGTGGGTCAATGACCGTTATTCCACGATTATCTGGCGCCTACTATAGGTGTTTCTAACTTCGGTCCTGTGTTCCAAAGGATCCTTGCTTTTTTTTTTTGGGACAAACAGTAGACTATCAATGATACTACGCGGTATTTGGAATCATTTTCTCTCAAGACTCTGACCTCTGAATTTGATGCAATGTTTTTTCTCAAAGAAGTCAGCTAGGAAACATCGGCCTCATCTGGGTCAAACTGACTGAAACTTTTTTTTTACTATTTTTTTTTTAAATTTAAGTTTAAAAATATAAACTAAACTTACAACAAACTAAAATATAGCATCAAAAAATTCGTCCTCAATGCTGTCAGCTGGTAATGTGCCCAAGAGATTGGTGGCATTGCCACGTTGAATGGCAATACTTAGCCTCTGGCCAAAGTAAAAGCCAGCTCTTGGGTCACAGGAAGTGTCAACCAGCCGTTTCGAAATTTCTTTGAAAAGGCTGTGAGCACAAAGGCCCCCCGGCCCGAGGGTTTCAACCCCAAACGGCTCGAAAATATAGTTACCAAAAAGCCGCCACCGCTTGAGGGATTTTTCTTTTTTTTTAATAGATTGACGAGACCTGATCTATTTAATTCATATTGAAGATAACAGATATTTAAAACAAACATTTTTTCGTGAAAAGACAATTAAATTAAATAGAAGTATACTCGAAGACTATGTCGTTTCATTTTATTAAACGTGCTAAAACAATAGCATTCCACGTTAAGCGGACATAAAGCCATTAAATATATATTACATCCTATATTAAACATACCGTCTTCCCCCAAAGGAAATCAAAACCAAGTTAACGGGTGACGAACATAAAACTGTAAGATGTTTCAATAAAATCTGTATTTATTGTCATTGAAAGTAGTTACCGTAGTCGGCTGTAAGAAAGTATACAGTTTGTTAGGGAATATCCTGTTTAGCTTGTAATGTCAAAAGTTTATTAAATTGTAAGAAACTTACTAAAGACAAGAACCTGCCTATTTAGGTAACCTGTTCCAAAAGGCAAGTTGCGGCCACATGGCCTATGTGAAACATGAAGTCTTGTGGGTATGGCAACATTTCTATACCTGCCGGTCGATTCTGTAAATATGTCGAAGTGTTTAGGCTTAGGTGAAGTGATCACGAGGTGAGCTATCAATCCATATAATCAAGATGGAATGACAGCTCACTTCGTCATCACGTGACATCGATCGACGACAATCGACCGGCAGCACTGTAAATGATGAAGTATACATTTCTGATAGGTAAAAGTCACTGAAGACTACAGTGATACCTGAAAATAATTCTTATAAAAAGGCTATAATCAATCTAGCCGCGGTACTGCAATATACAGGGTGTAGTAGAAACAACATAAAACTTTCAAAGGATCATTGCAGTTACCATTTTTAATTTAGAACTAATCCTGAAATAACGAAAATATAATCAACTGCCCCTTACATTTATGTTTGCATGACAAAATGTATTGTATTGAACAACTGATTTTTATCGCGATTCCTTTTTCAAGTTTGGGGTTATAAATGCCTCATATTTAACCACCACTTTTATGAATAAACATAAAACAAAATTCAAAAGAATCAAACAAGCTCTTTTGCCCAAAAACCCAGTCTAGACGCATTTTAATCAAAATTCCGACTCCATACATTTCCCGGCTTCCTTTATGAGAACGGCATATCCAATCTTCGGCCTCATTCGGCCGTTTTCGGGACAGCGGTGTCCGAACTTTTATGTTACGACTGTTCGATCGTAAGCCGTAAGTGTCGTAACCCGGAGGTTCCGCGAAGCCCACTTTATTACCGAATTTCTGAAAACCACAACTTTCTGTCGTAAATCGAGATATCTTTACAAGTTACTTGAAGGTATTACCACGAGTGGCTGGCTACCAGTCATCCATCGTCAGTATTATGGACGAGGAATTCATTTTAGTTTTATTTTTTTATATTGCTTTTTATGTACATATTTTCTTGCATTTTTTTTATACACCAATCAGTTCTAGGTTTTAATCCGAAGTGATTTACCTATGAGTTCACTTTTGAATTGTATGCGCTGTGGGTACAGGTTATTTGTAAAACACGAGAAACCTCTAAGATTTTTGCTGCTTCATACATATGTATATTGATGTGCTAAATATCGTCGACTTTGTCTCTGTCATCTATGACCTAGACTAGAGTCAAGAGCAAACACATCTCTCAAAATAAAAAATGCATTTTTCTAATTTTCGTTTGTCGAGTGTTAATTTCGATCTTAGAGGTTATTAGTGTTTCACAAATAACCTTGGGTAAATCAGCTGTTTATGTATTTATTTATTTAACAGTTTATGTACACACATTTAACGCATAGATAAAAAGAAGGAAACATAAAAATAGGTACTAAGGTGATACTTATTTCTAAAGAAATCTCTTCCAGCATACTTGTGAAAGGAGAGTCGAATAAAAGAGATGTAGACACCGAATGTAAAAGTTATACGTGACAATAAAACAGTAAACTATAAATATAACATACAATGTATAAATATTTCTTAGTTAGTCGATCAAAAATGTATTGAACAGCTGCTTTTTATTATTATGTCACTTGGACTAGAATCTCTTGTCACCCCTGCAAGATAGATGTACCTAGTACCGGAAAGTTAAGATTTATAGTAGCTAATCTGGTGAAAGATTTTATAGTGTCATTGCCGTGGACGCAGTAAACGTTTTCAACTTAAGAGCCCTAACAGATGACGTCATAAAACAGGATTTATGGGTCTAGTCCTTAATTATCAGGTATTCTCTGAGGTAATTAAAAAGCTTTTAATAGTTCTTGATAGACTTCCGTATTGGTACATCTTTATTTTAACCGACTTCAAAAAAGGAGGAGGCTCTCAATTGGGTTGTATTGAAATTAAAATAGCTCGAATTTGCTAATGGCGTCAAGTGCGCGTTATGAAAATTAGAACAACATCTTTCGTCTCATTTTTTTTAGTATTAAAGTAAGACAAAGTATTGAACAAAAGTGCTTCCAAGGAGGTTCGATCATTCAGCTAATTTATTCTAGCAATGTAAAACTCCTTGGTGGGAACTTTTTTTTTTGGAAATTATATTGATACGCACGGCGCTATACAACGAGGAGTGCGGTAAAATAGGTACTTAAAGATTGTTTCGACTTTCCGACTGATATTTAAAAACAAAAAAGTAAAGTAGGTACTTAGATGAGAGTACCTATTTTACCGCACGTTCCATTGTATGGTTCGTAATTTTTAACTTTCGAACAATGTAAACAGGCTTCGTAAATGCGTTTTTTGGGCAAATGTATTGAAAATCACTATTTTTGTCAGCAAATAAAAAGAGATTTCATTTCAATAACATAATTTTCATATATGCACATAGGCAGCGAAATATATTTAATTTCTTTTGAACAACATTTTGCACAAGCAAAAAAATTCAGCGGTAAAATAAAATCTCTTTTGAATTTGCCTACAAAATGTTTTGCCCCAAAGTGGTGCTCGTTTTACTTTGGCAGTTACTTTTCGTATCATTTCTTTGTTTACATAAATTAAATTATACGAAAATCTAGAAGCAGGCATTGTTACGAGTATATCGAAGCGAAGTTGATCATTTCGCGTGATTTCATGGTAGTGGTTTCGCTTGCCAAGCGATATTTATGTCCCAGCTCGCTTACATACGGGCCATAAACTTTCGAAGTTGCTTACAAATCAGTTTTCTTTAACAATCCACCGCTTTTTCCTCTTTAATTATTGAGATTACGGTAATTTTCTGTTACGCGAGTGTGTTTACGGATAACATGGTCGAGAGAACAGGGCTCTGTTTGTACAGGTTCTGTTGTGTTCTTTCCAAATTGGATTTCGTGAAAGGTTCAACAATGTTTTGACGCATCGGATCGACTTGCGTGTTGTGACTCATCGCCATTTTTTTTTTGTTTTGACGCATTGGTTTATTCGGTGTTCGTGTTTTGGTGCATGTCAAAATATAACACTTCGTTTCGTGATTAAATCTTAATACTTTCACTAGCATTCAATTATTATAAGGTCAAGTTGATCTCTCAGTTGGATCGATTTTAGATGCTTTAATACTCAGTTGCAACTTCCTACCTTCACAGATTATCAAAAATTTGATCTTCGCGACTTTGAGCTGGTGAAGGAAATCTCCTTTCTTTTGTAGGATATGGAAACGTACCTGTGAACAAAACAAAAACCATAATTAGTACATTAAATAACTATCTAGGAATAAAGATAATTTAATGTAATTAATTGGAAATCTTACTTAAGTGTTATTTTCCTAAAGTAATATTAAATTGAATAAATCAAAAGGATAAACATAATTTAGATGCGTACATTTCCTGATATAAAAGTTATCTTAGAAGAGATGGCCACATAAATATTGATAAGCCAATGAAGCAGCCAGGATCAGGCTTAGAACTTATAAAGAAACAAGTAAATACTAGGATTGCAGGAAATACCGGGATATAGTGTACATAAATAAATTACCAGATATACGATTCTTCGCATTAGAAAGTAAATAAAAATGTATATAAAGAAGGGAATCCGGCTAATTAAGATATGTTGTGTGAACTCAGTGTTGTTTCCCGTGGGATTTATTGGTCTTATCTTCGAGGAATTAGGATTAATGGGAAAAGATGTAGGAATTTTGTAAGATATCATGTAACTTGTTCTCTTGATTATGTAATCAGTTAATTGTAAGGAAATTTTATTGTGGGATCTTATTTTTTACGTCCATTTTTCTCGCCATTAATCGAACTCTTACGTTACGAAATTCTCATATTTTTTCTTGTTTAAGTTGATGAAATTTTACTTTGTTCGCTTGAAGATAAAAGAGTATTTATTCGTGTTCTTTACAGCGTCATGCCTATCCTGAGCCTCTAAAGAAAATGCCGTTAATCAGTGAAACGAATTTTGAAATCTAAAATCTAGGATTGACATGCGCTACGGTTTCACATGGTCAATCTCAAACATTTTGTCACTTCAACAGTCGCTGTCGCATTCTCTTTGTCTAGAACCCCCGAACGACTTTGATGGATTTATTGACTTGCTGCTTCCAAGCTACTTGCAAGTAAGAACATCTCAAAAGAATGCTATGAAAACTTAGATAGTTTTTTATTATTATTTTTTCTTTTACTCTTGCATTCTGTGGGCTCATTATATGGTAACAAGAAGGCTAGATTGTGCGTTTTTGAACCACTGCTGCTAGGTGGGTTGTCAGCTGGGCCTGTCACCTTGCAGCAGTGATGTCTTAAACTGTGTCGATTTTTGTTTTTGTCTTCACTAACACTATGAGTCTTGTTACTCGTAATAAATTATTATTATTCTCTTTATTTATTACTAATCAAACGTAAGATAAGCTTTTGCTACCATTACTTATTTCCGAATTTAAATCGAGTCTTTATTTCCGAAGTCGAAGCATCGCAAGTCGGGCACAATCTCGTGATAAAGTAGCTTCTAAATGACTCCAGTGTCGACGTGATCTGAATCTTGAGTTTTGCATGTTATCAATCTCTTTGGATCAGTCACTTTATATATTACAGAAGTAAAGGAGCTTTTATATTGTTTGAAATATGTTATATTATAATTTAGGGTTTAAACTCAACGGAGTCTCTCTACCCCATCGAGGTGTTGGGTTGGTCTATTTAAATAACCGGACAAGTGCAAGTCGTACTCGCACACGTTTGCGTTTGCCACAAACCGAAAAACATCTCGTTTCTTGGATGGAGTACGAGGTCCTTTTTTAATTTTATATCATTTATTTTAATTTTTTATTGTTATAAGAAAGAAAGAAAGAAAGTGTGTATTTGCGACAAGCATGACGCATATAAATTACAGCATTATAGCAGCAATAGAAATACACACTGAAAATTTCCTATTATGCTTTTTGAGATACAGCCCGCTAACAGACAGACGGAAGGACGACCAGCAGAGGCTAGTGATAGGGTTCCGTTGGTTACACTTCGAGAAAGAAAGTTAAGATGAAGTATTTAACGACAGCGTCAATTGCTTCTTAGTAATAAGCTTACCTTTTAACAACGTTTATTAATGGAGGTGCAACCACTCGCTTTGACCAGCTATTAATTACTCATAAAACTTGATTGACTCGTGATACGAGCTTTACTTTAACTATATAGTTTCATTTTACTCCGTAGTAACTATGATTAAGGATTATGTTAACGAGGACGCAGTAAGTGTTACGTGATTTTATGTTAACAGGTACAAGAAGACCGACTTCGCACGGGTGCTACATATTTAATTTCCGCTTGATTTTTTTAGCTGGAGTTTGTTATATCTAAAGCAATATTTTTAAGTTTTTTTTTTACAATTGTTCTCAAGTAAGTGACATCTTTGTATTTGTTATCCAGAAATAAATTTCTTTAACCATATTTATGCAGATTTTTTTTCAATCTGGTCGTCCAAAATGCTGTATGCATGATATGCGTTTGTTCGCCAATGTGTCTTTTTTTTTCTAAGGATGGGAAATCATCAAACGTCTTCTTCCGCTCTGGGTGGAGCGGAAGGGCGTGTCAGACTCTTACTGACTAAAACCCATCCGTGTTCCTTCTAAAGCCCTCTGCGTTCCAGAGCCGCGGTGACTCTATCGAACAAATTCCGCAACCCTGCCAGGGCGCCAATGTGTCTCACACTCTGTATATTGACATTGGTAACCGAGTCTGTATTATCTCCAGTTTATTGTCCTTCCCCGTTTCCTTGAGAAACCGCAACATATATTCTTCTTCCATTATTCTTTACTAGTCGTTATCCCACTAGCCTCATCCTAGCAATCTACTTTCACCAATCCATTGTTTATTTTGTATTGGTCTTGTTAACTACATCGAGCAGCTATGCACTCTCGATTATCTTTATTACTTTTATCCCTAAAGCACCAGCATAGCATTGTATTTCCCCATTCTGCCTTCCGAAATATTGCCTACCCCAACATCGTATAGCAGGGGCTATACGATGTTGGGTTAGGTTAGGTTAGTTCTACAAACTTCCAAATCTACGACTACGGTTACCGAAACCACGACAGATATTACAAGATAAACAAGCTTGCTGCTTGCTCTCAAAATTGCCTTCCAGCTGAGTTAGGAACAGCTTGTACTAATTAATAGAAGCATTGGTTTACACGACCGCTAGCGCCAACCACTGGAAATTCTGATGCCCGGATCCCGGGCGTCTGTGGTTTCTGACATTTTGCCTTCTGGTACGATAAAATATGAGCAATCCGAATTTAGCCGGTAAATTTCAAGTCTTTTTCTGTTTAGATTTGTGAAAAGTAAAAGCGGATGTATTTTGTTTGACGATATTACTGAACATGGAATTAATAATTGCGTCAAGCAAGGTTGACAAAAGAGAAGTAAAAAAAACAATGGATTGCACTCCGGGAGTGCCGGCAGAAGTGAAAACTTTAATATTAACGTTGTGCATTTTTGATATTTTGGAATGGTTAGGGAATAATTTCGCACGAATTGCTTTAATTATCAGTATTAAAGTACTATCATTTATGTGGTAAAATACAATATTCATTTATTGCGCTATCGTACACAAACATGACAATTTGTATTATATTAAAAATTTAACACTTCAGAACTTTCCCTCCGTCTTATGAATTTTCGATCAAGTCACGTGTCCTAACGCGAGTTTAACATTTTTTACCTATCCGAAAAAGTGCACAACGCCGCTAAAGAAGTTTTCACTTCAAAAGGAAATATATTTAGCTCCGACACCGTGTAACATGGGACGAGAGTAGGAAAAGGATTTGTCTCAAGTGGGTGTACCATTCACTAGGACTTAACCATTAGGATGTATCCATAAAACGATCATTTCAAACCATCTTTTGTCTACTCCTAAACTTAAAAACTATGCTCCAAACAAGTGTGTACTACATCTACAAAATGTCACACCATCTCCGGTCTCCCACATTTGACATTTAATACTTATGGTCCACTTCCATACAGTTATAATGAACTATGAATGAGGCTAATCCAATTACGATGTCGATAACCCTGTTCAACTTACGATATTATTATGATGGGATTCGTGTGGGAAACATTGAGGTTGCGTATGCATAGAACAATATGTCGTGTTGATAGAAAAATTAAAGCACCTACCAACACTGGTCGAAGTTCTAATCATTTTGGTTTAGGTCGAAGGCTAAATAAAAAATAACTTTGAATTTATTGAGAGCTTCTTCGGAGTCCGCCTGCTGGTTTTCTAAACTAACTAACTACTAAATTCTAAGTCTAAGGACGGCGTAGATAAAATGATAGTTATAATTAGAAAATCTACTTTTCAAATGTTTTATGAATTTTCGAAACCGATGAGCAACATCCCCCTTCTAGGAACAGTCAAAAGCAACGAGCTTACGAAACAACATAACAAATACATGCAAAACTAAAGTCTCTCGAAATTTTTAAGTTTGCCATAAATCGTATTTTTCACGACGAGTGTCATAAAATCTGAAAACTTGGCAGAAGACGGAAGTAGCATCGCATACTACTACAATAATATTCTTGGTGAGGTGCCAAAAGAGAATAATATACAAGGATTGAAAACCACAAACGATGAAGTAAAAATATTCAAAGATTTATATGACTTTATTTTCGTGTTGGCAGTATGAAAAGGAAGTTGGTGTCATTGTGAGAATGGAAGGTAAATATTAAATATTATTGCTGCAAAAATGCTGAGAACATTTTGGAGAAATGCGGCTAATTGATTTTAGCGCACTATTGGTGTTTTTTTGTTCTTCCATTACTTCACTATCATAATTTTACATGATTTCTTAGATTCTTGCTTCTGATCAAAAACTTTTAAAACTTGGTTCTGTAGGTCTCTCTAAGATCTTGGTTTCTTAGTTTTATTTTTCTTTTAATTGTCACTTAAGTTTTCATGCCTTCCATACTTGAGCTCTTTTTACCTTCTATTGCAATTCTTAACTATTAGTTTCTAGCAAAATAAAAACAGGAAGGCTGAGGTGGTTTAAGTTTTAATTAAGACCCTATAAAGTAAGTTTATGTGAAGAAGACAAACCTTGCAAAAACTATTTCATTAGTTAAGAAGTGAGAAGAGGATCCAATAAAAATCCCATGAAAAGCTTTACTGAATCGTTAATCAGTTATAGCTAATTCACTAACTTCAATTAATTAACTCCCTAAAAAACTTTTATCCAGGCTTTTAAAACAGTAACTATAAATGTAGGTTTTACGTTAATCAAAACATTAATCTCAACCATAAACAAGGCAAGGCTACTAAGTTAACAAGAGCAAAATAAGAAAAAGAAACACCAGTAATAATTCCAGTAGCCAGTTTATATCGTGGGGTTGTTATCTGTCACAGTGTGCGCTTGCGCAGTAAGTAAGCAAATGTGCCGACGCGGGCACACCTTGTTGCCGACGTGTACTTGACATACGGACGAGTAGGACAGACAACACTTATAATAATTAAGCAGTATGTATATTATTATATGTAAACTATTCGGAATAAAAACTGCCTACAAGCCATGAAGGTGACAAAAAGATTGATTGATAGAGAGATAAATCTATGCAAAGCTGGCAGGAACATCACATAACTGTAAATAAGCGTAATGCAAGGATAATCCAAAAGAACATTATCAGTTTTACAAGCCACCGAGCAATTGTTAATCTTAAATCGAATATACTTATGTCTGAGCATCGCTTAGGAGGCGCTCCATGTAAAATTCATCTGCATCCGGATAGACTGGAAGCTGATCCGATATTTGGGAAAAGGCTAAGCGAGCTATATCTAACTGAGCATATTAACCATCACCCATTCTCAAAACGAATCGAAAGTTAAAACCAAAATTTTCCTCATCTCGCCAACACCCAACAAGTAAGCCCCAACTTACTCTCTAACGTTGCCAACAATGCCAGCCGCACTCATCCGGAACATCATGACGAACGCAAATCAGATAGCACCATCTTCTGAGCCGTCATAGATCACTATCGCGACACTTCATGACATCCACATGCAAAATGAATAATGGCAGCTATCTTCATCAGCAGACAGACCGTCTAGCAAGATTCTCAGCTTAGAAAGTAGATGGGTCTATTTGATCTGGGATTTCTTGTACCTACATATATCTACAACTTTTGTGTTTTGGGGTGCGTTGAAACAGGTTGGGTGTGCTTGTTTGCGTTACTTTCACTGTAATTTGAGGATTGAAGAGTTGTTTTTGTAAGCGTCTTGAGTTGTTTTTCTTTTGGTCGTCTGTTTATCATCCTTTTAAACATTGCTGTCGGAATTTTTTTTTTTTTCACAACTGACATCATCCGGAAATTTTGAATTTATTACTTGCAACGAAGTGTTCGTTGCAAGTAATAAACTCATATTGTACATATGTAATAAACTATATAATTACGTCCTGAACTGTCTATGTTTTCCGCATTTACCAAATGCGCTTGTTCTACCTATATCTGATTGCAATGTGGTTATCAATTTAAAAAACAAACAGTTGAAGTTGTCATGATACTGTAATGAATCTTAAATCTGATGAACCTATTTAATCTTAGAACTTTATAATTTCCATAGAAAGTAAGACAAAAACGTACTTAAGTTTTTACGATCTTCAAAGAACAATATAAAAGACCAGTACATTAAGTATGAAGTTTACAAACACGTTAACATCAAATAGTCGTCTCCGCGCAGATTGACGCCAGATTACGAGTCTGCTCATCTCACTTAATACTCAACATCAAGACTTACAAAGTATTTAATGGCTTGCATAGCAATGACAATCCTTTCCTTCGCCATTGAACATCGTTTATCTGATCTCCGTACACATAAAAACTATTACAATGTTTATAACACTCCGCCATTGCGATCTATTGACCTTAATCACACGCATTAGAAATGTGACTAGCAAACAGAGAAATCAGACATTACACCGCGATCCCGATATGTGACGACCACACAAAGAAATTTTATTGAAATCAAGTGAAAATATTGTTTCCGCCACCATTGGCGATCTCCTATATTTTTTCTAACACCCATCTCGTTCAGATTCATTAGCGCCAAATCTTCTGTCTCGTTCACGCAGACCGTGACGGCTGACTGATCTTATTTGTTTATTTATCTATTGTTTAGTAAAAGCTGTTTCACGGTTGTGCTGATTATAATCATTGTCCACCATTCGGGTCGTTTTCTCATCTGTTTTAATTGTCAATACTTTGACACTTTCAAATTATACAGAGAAAGTATTACAATGGTATGTCACGAATCGATTTTAATCAAAAAATTTTTCTATATTGCTAAAACATGGCGGTCAGTCGTGCGTCTTAATAAATGGATGGATACATTCATTCGTGTTATGATAGCATCTAGTATTCAGGGCATTTCTCGAGATTTCAATAAATTCTGGTCCGTGGTCTAGTTCTTTTTGTACATGAAAAATATTTCGTATATATTTAATGCGTGTATTCATTATTCAGATGGGCTACATTGCCTGGGGCGTGTGATTACTCGGTGGATGTACTGAGCACATCTGTACTTTTTGTGACGTTAATATTACATTGTGTTCAATCTTCGTTGTCATCTTAACGACTCCATGAATCTTTTTCTTTATTTCTTTCTTATGTTTTATTAGTGTTTGTATTCAGGTGCTAAATGGGACTTGCAATTTATTGAGAAATTCATTGATGATGTTAATTATCGCAATAATACCTTTATATAAATCTGGTTATTTCATGCAGGTAAGCTCATAAACTTTTTAATGCAATAAATTAAGGTTTAAACAATCGTCTTATAGGATAGTAAAACTTGAGTTCCGATTTATCCGAAAAGAAAGAGGAGAGTATTTACTTTCCTTTCGAAAGAAGGTTCGACATTGAACATGGATTTACTATTCCTAGAAAATGTATGAGCCTATCCTAACACCTCGATTTCCAGTTCAACAACAGTTTTACCTGCATGAATACCATTCAACATTAGAATGTTGTTAATAATTCAATAAATAGCTGTAGTCAAAGCAATTACTTGGTGTCTATATATTGGATTGTGTACAAGTATTTATTTGTTTAATTAAAAGGTCATGACCTCAGATGCATCGGACACAAACCCGCACAGTTGTAATGACACCAGAATATGAAGTTTCCGTTTGTAACTCGAGGTTATTTCTCACTAATGTATTATTAAATTTGTGTACATTTATCGGTGTCCTTAACTGAAAGTGAAATTTACACATTTGTAATAGAAATCATATATTTTATGGGTAGTGGATAGTTCAACAATGATTAAGTTAAGCTTGCATACAAAGAGCTTTGGAGATTCATGTGTAAGAACTTGTCTAAGTTGAAATATAGCAGGCATCTACGAAATATGTGCCTGAAGACAGTTGTTTAACTTAAATGTGTCACCTGCAAATGTAACCACGAAACGTGTGTTAAAACGCTCACGAAGCAAAATTCGCTGTGCATAGATTTCATTCTAAAATCTTCTGACTAAGGTTTTTAGAAGGTTAACCTTTTGAACGCCATTGTCACATAATACGTGACAAGCAAGCGCCCTGTACGCCAAAAGTACGCCGAATTTGTGACTTGGCGTTTGGGTACGCCAATGCGTTTATGCTCTGGCGTTCAAAAGGTTAAATATGAGATGGAGCATTGTGGTATACACAAATAAATGTATGATTCAGCTAAGACTCAGCTAAGTGATGGCGTATTCATAATCGTGCCATCGCCAGTGGCAGCTGGACGCGCCACCATTGAGTTGGAGCGTACTTACTGAATTTGGTTGTTTAACTTAAAACCCTAAGCCCTACACTAGTGATCATAGTGAAGTGACTTAAAAATTATGTACATCGAAGTAACTTCAATGTTTGAAAAACCGTATTCAAAAGCAGCATCGTTGAGGATAATGCCACGGCACTTCAAAACAAAGCTAATATAAAACAACTAGTGAACTCACCAACAGTTTTCTCTACTCAGTGCAACCTTATTACCTCTTAACCCACCAAGCCTCGGCTTCTAAGTAACTCTGTTTACCCCATAAAGGTTTACAAGCTTGATGTTAGCACATACTTAAGGGTTAACCCATACGCTTCTAAAGGTAAGGTAAGATGGGCCTGTTTATAGGATGCATTATAACATGAGGTTGGTTATAACAATAACCTTCTATAATGTGGTTGGGTTATAATAAAGAGATGCTTCTGAAAGCTTTTTAAGAGGATATTGTATAGCCAGCTATATAATGTGTCGTGTGTATTGTAAAATATCCCGTGATTTTTTTTTTTTAATAAGACACGTATATATTGGACACTATTGAATTTGGATGGGATTTATTGTCTAGAAAAAATGTATTAGTTATATGTCGAGAAATTATAATCTAATAAAGATTTATTACAATCTTACGGAGTCTGCAATTTTTCAGTGACATATACAAAGAAACGGGAGAAAGATCTAAGAACAATAAGTGGAAGAACTGAAAATAAACAAACATACAGGTGAAGCTAATAAAAGCGTCTTAAAAAGAAAGACTCCAATCAACAAAGGGGCCGAACATTTTCTATACTAACAATGTACTTACAAAGTGAAAAGCCTGTACAGGTTTAATTTAGTAACCTGAATCATAAGGAGTCGTAATAGCTGCTGGTTCAACTGTGTCAGTTTTTTTAATATCTTTTAGTCTTCTTTTCCTTTTGCTAAAGCCGGTAACAATACCGGCAACAAAGCGTTCATAATAATCTTAACAATCTTTTATTATAAAATTACTCATATTTGTAAATAACCAGTAATTTTCACAACTTCATCCATGCACAAAGTGATACCTACGTTCATTTTCTTTTGGATATTTAAGAATCGAAGCTTCAATATTGTTTCAACATAAACTTTCATCACACAGTCGTTTAAATCACAACATTTAATAACCTAAAGCAATCTAAATACCTTATTAAAATAAACATACAGATACCACACAAAAAATATCGACACTTTACCATTACCCCAAGTTTCTTTCACAAGACTGAGGTAAATAACTGCCGATATTATCTCCCTTCGGATACACAATCTCGTGTTCATAGCCATTAAGTAAATCGCTCTTACTCACAGAAGATAAGGCTCCATTTCACTTTCATAATACACCTCCCAATCTAAGTAATGAATACCTATAAATAATAATATGTGTGAGCAATTATGCGCGACCAGTCGCGGTTAAGTCGAGCGTCCACTGCTACGTGGCATGAGTAGCATGCGCCACGTTAGCGGTGTGGTTCCTTGTTTAAGAACCACGCATTCATGTGTAGTTCTAGAGCTGACTAAGAAATAAACGATAACAATGTATTGTGTAGGTAGTTTGATTTTTTTGATGTTTGGGCTTGGAAACTTTTGGACTGTCTGATCCGACTGATCATGTTATACACTATTTAAATATCTATCCAAACGCCTAGTTGACCCTGTGAGTGACATGATTTTGATCTTTTCTTAACCAGATGTTGATGTAACTTTTCCTTGGACGGAGGATAAGCATTGCCATACAATGTGGCAATGGCCCCAGTGATGCGAACGAATTTTGGATTTTATTTTAAGGTTTATTTAGTTAGGAGTTTTGATTGTAAGTGTAAGGTTAATTTTACTTTTAAATCTAAATATTATACCGTCCCTAAAAAATATGAAATACGCTATAGGTAAGCGGTTACCTATAGCGTTTTTTAACAATACACTTAATTACACAACTATAAACTTAATTTTCTAGAGATATAGACTAATTTTTACTTGCCTAGACAAACTGAAATTTAATCAGAACAGAATAGAACTACTACTTTTACACCTTAACAAATTACAATAGGAGTTTAAATCTTTAGTAGTGACGGTTGTCAAAAGAGATAAATATATGGGCTTAACATGTCACGTTTATTTAATTTCAACTTAATTTCAACTTTATACGATCTTTACCACTGGACAGAATGGAAGAAAAAAACGTGTTGCACCGACTCCAAGTAACATGGTATTAGGGCAGGAAGATGATGACCACTGATAGAATGTATTTTATTCTAAAGCCCAAAGACACATGCGTAGCTTAGCCTTGGGCAGTAATGGAACACTGCCTTAATCGTTCTGTCGAAAATAGCCCTAATAAAAAGTGAAAACGCGCTTCAACACGTGTTTGGTGAGCATGTCCCGATGTTTAGGCTTGACGCACGTGGGCGACTAGTCGGTGCGATTATTCACGGCACGATTTTGTCTTAGCAGAGTTACCAGTTATAGTTTTTGTACTATTACGTTGTTTTATTCTTTCGATAAAAAGTTTATTGCTTTGGAAGTAAAGTTTTTTCTTTATTAATTAAGGCTACTGCAAAAGTCCCTTTCACCTTCCAAGCTAATGGTACACCGGGCTATTTTCAATGAACTAACATTCTTTAAACAGGTCAAAATTTGAGCTAAAATGTACTGAACAGCTGTATTTTTTCGAATATTTAATTTGTTTTTGATTTACGCCTGGATAAAAATGGCTGGTCATTGAAAGTTGAGGTGGAGGAACTGACTATGCTTAGAAAAGTCATCACGACATAAAAATCTTATTTTAAATCTTAAAGCTGATTAAAAAACCGTTCCTCCATACAGCATCGAATTATACCATTACTATCTAAGTAAGGCTCAATTTGTCTCCCTCACACCGATCGATTTTTCCTGGCGTGATATATAAGAGTCTCTCTCATCCTAAAGGTCGCTACGTACTTTAATGTTATCACCAGCGATTCTGGTAGATGGATTGAGCGCTTATTGGTGTCGACGAGGAGAATAATAAAGAATTTGATACAATAAGATTTTTTTTTGGAAGACTGTATTTTCACAAAAAAATATACCTATTGCTTAGCCCTTTCCCAGGTATGTTAGGGTAATCTAACCGATAAATCTCGTTTTCTCGTTAACGAAAACAAGAGAGTTATCAATCAATTATCAAGATCATTTCGATGAATATGTCAACGGAAAATTGCACACGTCGTAAGATTGTAAAATAACGCGTGAAATTGTTGTAAACTATTTTTAATAAGACATGGATATACTGGAAACTATTGAATTTGGGTGGGATTTATTGTATACAAAACGATGTTTTAATTATTGAGCAATTGTAATTTTATTCAATTCAAACATTTATACACAATCTTAATGGAGTCTGCAATTTTCCAAATATATTCTTTTGCGGGTTTAATTTGGGCTTGATCAAGCAAGCGCAATTAAAAGTGGCATTTTTTTTCCAAAACTATTTCTGATATTTTTAGGCAAGCCTAATAAGGCCTTCAGCCAGCTCAAAACATAAAAAGTATCGCGCGGCATTTCTTCAAAAGATAAACAAAGTAAAATAAACAAATTAACTATTGACAGTGAAACAATACAAGAACAAATCGTATACAATTGTTAGCACTTACAGTAATCACAGGCAATTTAAAACATCAAGACACTGATAATTCAATGCTCAAACCAGATTGATAAGTCGCAACACTGAATCGATCTTAGGCGAGCTTCGAGTGGGCGACTATTGACTAGGCGTGTTGAATAATATCGATGCTTTTTATCCCATTTGATCGATATTTCTTTATTACCGATATTTTCTAAAATAACGTGTTCGAGAACGTTATGAGAATAAACACTTATTGAAAAAGATTAATCGCATCAAAAGGCTGAGTTCAGGGGTGAAAATGTCGTATTTTTAGATGCGCTCTAGCGTCTAATTTTCCCTTCAATAGACATTGACTGTCGCTGGGATTATAATACGATTTGAATTTGAACGTCTAATTTCCGTACATTTTGTTGTTTTTGTGCAAGCTAAGGAGTGGAATTCCCTGTCAGAATCTGTGTTTCCTGACAGCTACAACCTGGGAGTCTTTAAGTTAAGAGAGAATAGGTTAGTTCTAGGAAAACGTGCTCCATCTTCGTCCACATCATCGCTTACCATCAGGTGTGTTAGTGGTGAAACGCGTGCCTACCAATAGTAAAAAAAAACGGGCGAGTCTTACAGTAGTCGCACCTTGGTAAAAAGCAACATTAACATTAAAGGTACCAACTGACAGCCAACTCGACCACTGCGCGCGCTCATCGGTCAAATCGAATAAGGCGCGCTCATTGGTCAAAACAAATAGGGCGCGCTCATTGGCCAAATCAAATAGCGCGCGCATCCTCGGCTTCCTGTTACACACTTCCGTCCCATTTCACGAAATCACTCCCACAGATTGCAGGCGAGAGGAAAGATGTTACACATAAAAAAATATGTTGCCATTGATTGTCGCGAGATTACATTGCGAGTTGAATTTGAACGCTTTTAAGTACGAGAATTCAGTTTAAGATCTACATATATAAAAATTGCAGCATCTCCTAGGTTTCTTATTTTAGGAATATCGATACTTTTAGATTCAACCGACATCCCTAGCTGCTATTCGATTTGTTTATAGATCGGACGAGTTTTGGACCACGTTATCAGATCGTCGGACTGTCGCACGACAAGTTTGTGTGTTTGATAAGACAGTTGTAGTGTAAATGAGGGTGACAACCTGCTTAACAACTGGTGCTGGTTGCTCAACCAGATTTGGTCCTGATTAGAGTCGTGTCTAATTATATCTAATGATGTATTTATTTCTGTACCTGCAATTCTACCGTGAATAAATTAATGTTACCACACGATAACTGTCTAAATAAAATAAAGTCCAAAATGTACATCAAAGAAAGAAAGACAAAGTATTTATTTCCACAGAACTCACATGTACGGGATTCACATGCGCTACCGAAATGTCACATGCTCAATCTCAAATAAGACATTTCAACAATCATTATTACTGCCACAGAATACTTTTTTTTCTAAGCCCCCTTTCGCTTTCGGTTTGTAATGTACATAGGTACATTAGGTTAAAACGTTAAGCTTAAATTGGCGGCTAAAATCGATGATCACCAATCCAATAAGAATGGTTACGGGCTTTCAAGACAATTGGTCAACGAATTAAATTCACTTTTGATTTCACTCGCTATCCATCGTTTTTTAAACCTTTACCAAAATGCCTAAAACTATCTCTAAAAAAGTAAAGATCTGCAGAGCACAAGAAACAAAAAACGACCTGCAGCCAGCTTCGATCATCGAACCCGCTGAGGCGTGGGCCCACCCACCATAATTACCGAGAGCAATTATCTAAAAACTAGTGAAAGTGTTAAACACAGGCGGTTTTTAGAAAAAGAATTTCGAAAACTAATGGTTTGTAGCCAAAATTACGTATTTATTGACGCCATTGACGACGAAAAAGGTGTCTTTAATGAAGAGGTTTTTATTAATGAAACAATGGAAGACAAAGCCACGTT
Organism: Mamestra configurata; assembly: GCA_002192655.3. Classification (NCBI taxonomy): domain Eukaryota; kingdom Metazoa; phylum Arthropoda; class Insecta; order Lepidoptera; family Noctuidae; genus Mamestra; species Mamestra configurata. Next base: position 534,645 of record NDFZ01005327.1, read on the forward strand.
TTTCAAATAACGTCCAATATTGGACATACATTGACAGTTGACTACTAAATCTTACGATGGCTTTGAAATATCAACAGCAATGGTTGTCAAACTATCTGATAGCCCCGCTAAACGTCCCTATTACATAAACGAGTCACTAGCTGAATCTCTAATGCTTCTCGCTCGTGACTTAAATACTGATGGACCCGACTTTTGGTATTTACGTGACTCGTCGCTCAGTGAAATTAAAAGTGTTAATTCTGTTCCGTTGTTATTTTTTTATGTTAATTTGGGAAAGAGAGTTTTGTGTTTACGTAATTGAGACTTTCAGGGACTTTTTGCTGGTGAAGTTATCTAAACGGTTTTTTGATGGATCTGGATATTTGCGATCGTTTTATTGATGAGTATTTGATCGTCACATTTTGAGATGACTTTCACGAATGGTTTTTTTTTACATACAAACTAGTGCGAGTCTGGCTCATGCATGGGGTCCGAGTGCTCATCGAGAGTGGCGGAACATTGACAAACAGTCGACTCTTCACGTTACCAGAGGGCTGGGCTTTTCTTCGGTCAAAGAATAAGCATTGCCATTCAAATGGCAACTGGATTCTGGGCACTTTTCCATTGACAAAGCATTTGTTTGTACGAAGTTAGTTATTTATTAGTATCTCTTTTGAGAGTATCAAATTACGACCTCCCATATTTGCTGGATATTACATTCCAGAGGCAAGACTGTACTGTTTTGCAATAATAACATGCCTTCTGCTGTAAATATATTGCCCGGAGGCCAATCGCTGAATTCAGAAATATAACCTACCTATTCGCCAAATAAAACAGTGGAAAATATGACTTGAACAGTGAATTCAGCAAATAGCAAAAAGCGAATAGACCAAGTGTCAAAGCTGGACGGAAGAAAGGTTGCAAAAAATTAAGAGAAGCTAAAAACGTTTAGAAACACAGACATAGCGGTTGCCGTACAAGGAAATGTCAGCACTCCAAAAATAATCGTTAACAATCATTGTATAACGTCCAAAAGTTACGATTGTTACAACCAGTTACACCGGAGATGATCACAATAAAAATCGATTCGATTCGATTTGAATCGGTTAGGGACGTCCTCATATCGATTGTTTTCTCACAATCCGATTGCGATCGCTTTTTTATGATTACGAGTTTATCGTGATACTTTCCGTCACTAAAAATAATAAGTTACGGTTAGGTACTTATTTTCGGAACTTTAAGTGTGAATGACACATGTTATTTGTTCCGTACATAATAACGATGACACGGTACAATTTTCCTGCTAAGGGAACATTTCTCAAGAGTTATGAATTTATGCAAATATAAAATCGAAATCCGTCGCAACAAGAATTTAAGTATAAAAGTCAAAGTCATTTCTCACTTTGCTGAAAAACGAAACAAAACCACGCCCTTCACTTGCCAAAAACCTCAGGAAATATTTGTCAGATAGATAAATTATAATGTAACCGTTTTAAGACAATGAGTAGATAAATTCCCTATACTTTTGCGAGCTATAGTCTTGCCGCATTATTGACTATTGTTATAGGTAAAAATCATCATCATCATATCAGCCGAAAGACGTCTACTACTGTACATAGGCCTCCTCCAAGTGTCGCCACAACGGTCCTGTGCGTCTCGCATCCATCGGCTTCCCGATGATAATATCCGCAAGAGAACCAAGGTTACCGACATAGCCCGAAGGATCGCCAAACTGAAGTGACAGTGAACAGTGCTCGCGGAATAGTTCGGGCAGAAAAATTCTGGAGAGGCAGCCGTGCCAGAAGACGTAGCGTTAGAAGGCCTCCCACAAGGTGGACCGATGACCTGGTGAGGGTAGGTAAAGTTACACTAATTTATTTTTATCACAGCCTGATTTCTATACTTACTTATTTAGGGCAATAAATTATAATGGACCTCGAATTTCAGTAATTCTAACACGGAACCCTAATTATTTATTCGCCGCTAAACGATTCACTAATCAATACCGTTAGCGGATACGTGATCCACTTTGATGTTATTAATTATCATTTTAATCAACATACATCAAGTTTTATGCAATTTTTTTGCGATAAATGTCTCATTTATGGACCACAACAATAATTTACGAGAATTTTTACCCATAGAACACGTTAATAAGTTTAGAAATTGAATGCGAAAGTGATTTTGTTGACAGTAACTAATAATAGATAGAGTTATTTGTTGCACAAATTAATCAAATCAAGCTTGTGAAGGAAGTATTATTAATTTGCTGTCAGTCCAATGAAGTACAGATTTAAATTAATTTATTTGCTGTCAATTCTTACTTAAGTGTCTTCCCAACCTAGATTATTGAAGTTTTAATCCAAGACCCACATTTTTTGTTGTGCCAGCAAATTGTTCCAACCAATCGAACTAAACAGTAACGCATGGTACGATCACCGCAATAGCCACATAAACGTTCATAAAAGAAAAGAAAGAAACACGCAAGAAGCAAGAAAACATCGTTTAAGCCGCAACTAGAGATACTAAGTACCCAGACGTGTTCGCAATCAGCTAGGGATATCAGTCACGGCTACCGTAATCTTTACAACAGTTCAACCTGTCCAACAAAACGTGATAGTACGAAATTTCAATCTGTACCAGGTGCGTTTTTCCGCTAGAGAAAAAAAAAACAGCCTCGTCTGCTAAATATTTATGCACAGTGGTGACACAATGCGTCAATGAACAGTAGGATAACTGTGAGGTAACACCTAAATCAATGCCATAATAGAGACACGCTAAACGGCTGGTAAAGATGCATTACATTCCGATGCATTGTTGCCGCATCATCTGTCTGTGACAGTCGATGCGGCAACAACGCATCGAACCTCTTCTATGAATTTGTACTAAGTAAAGAGCAATTTTTGGATAAATTTTCACAAATTCGTCGGCGTCGGCGTCGTCCTTGAATTCAGAAGCCAGAAGCCCGCATTAATTAACTCTATGAGAGTAGGTAATACAGTTCGTCTCTGGTTGTCACATCCAAACAGAAGATTGCTTTTCGATAGGCGCCATTGTCTATTCCTGATCTTTTTGATATTTAGATATGGTTATACGTATTATACATATTAACCGTATCGGAGATTGGTGCTGTTGTAATAATTAGCACAAAATAATCTAGTTGAGCTACTGCTTTATTCCTACTGTGCCAACTCGAGCAAACACGCTACTGAAGCCCAAATTCATCACGACGATTCAACCCATTCTCTTTTGCGGCTTACCATTATCAGCCAATTTTCCCGAAACGAAATTAAGAAAGAAAGAATGGTATGAAAAAAAGTGTTTATTCACTGTCAGTCCACTTTCTATAGTCTTATTGTGTCGGGATGTTGTTTGTTTTTTGTCAACTAAAACCAGACGGTACCTTCGTCTGTTTGTACACGTTTTAAGGTCATTTTCACTTTCGTCCGTATTGTGGGCAAGTGTCGTCGGGCACACAAGCATTTACAATTTAAATGTGCTGAATGTTTCGAGTACTGAGAATGCCGAGGATTCTTTTTCAGTTTTTTTTTTTGGGATTGTGTATATTTTATTAATGCTGGCACTCTGGCTCACACAAGGATTTTGTATTTTCGTGTTTTTGTATCATATGCAAATGTTGGAGTAAAAACAAATAAATATGGCTTATTTGTTTTTCGGTGAATGTTTTTTGTTAAAGTTGAAGCGTAAATGTGTTAAGTGATTGTTATGTACATTTTTATGTACTTGAAACTTAAAGTTAGTTCGATAAAATTTAATAAAAATCACATTTGTTATCTCCTTCAAAAATATTAATAGATACGTTCCCAAGCGACCGGTAAAAGATCGCAATGGAGGATAACATAATCTGGCCGTTTATAAAATCACATGTATAAAAACAAACAATCTAAAACTCATTGCCAAATTGATGTAAATTAAAGAGAATATTGTTCTACGGCTGTTATCAACTTACTGTTTAGTAATAGTTGGTACAACTTAAATTCTGAATCGAATCTGTCATCGATTGTACCGTGTCCCACAAAAACGGGCGTAGTAAATTGAGTATTATTTTTTAATATTTGATTTGCCCTTAAATGTACCGATGATAATAGCCTTTTTATTTCTTAATAGTGAGTAAATAAGTAGCTTCACGGTACTTTTCGCTGGCAGCTAGGGTTAGACCACCGTTTTCCTTCTGCTCTCAAGTTAAATTTGTTCATAATGTTGAGTACAATGACCCCTTAAGAGGTATTGCGTTTATTGTTACACGTTGTATATGCTTCACCTTTTCCCAAATTTATTGGGGCCAGCGTCCAGTCTAACCGGACCTGATTTACCAGTATTTTACATGGAGACTCTGCCTATCTGACTGCCACAACCCAGTCTCAGTAACACGACACCCCTTGGCAAGATTTATGTCTGATTTTCTGACTTCTGACTATGCAGAAGGACGAAGGCCAAATCTACATATAAAAAAAAAGACCTATTTCTACTGGTCACGATATAGCATGAGAACGGCTTATCCGATTAGGCTAATGTTTTGTTCGCCAGATTACAGGGAAACAAAAAAAAAATAGGTTGGTAGGTACGTAACTAGGGTAGGTACGTAGGGTAGGTACGTAACTAGGGTAGGTACGTAGGGTAGGTACGTAGGGTAGGTACGTAGGGTAGGTACGTAGGGTAGGTACGTAGGGTAGGTGCGTAGGGTAGGTACGTAGGGTAGGTAAAGTAGGGTAGGTAACGGTTGACGGGAGGTGACGGGAGCGAAGCCACGGGCACAGCTGTTCAATAAATAAATAATCCTGAGCCATTCAGTGTGTTGATTATATTATGGTGGTACTCAAAGAATGTCTCTCAGTTCAGTATGCTTACCATAGGCCTCCTCTAACGTCTTCCATTGATTCCTATATCTAGCAGGGGGAAGCTCAAATACTATATTCCTAAACTTAAAAAGATAGTTAATTCATTCATTCACATATGTATTAATATGATTACCAAACAAATAGCTGAGCATAACTTCAGTGTTTGAGAACGAAAACTTCTGAAATAGAGTTGTGGGAAAATTCCTGAAGAGGACTAAGTACGCATTGACCCATTGTTTGAATCAGACAGACAGACTATAAAACTTTTAATCTTCAGTACTTAGTTACCCACTTCAAAATATCTTCACGCACTCATTACAAAAGAACAAGCAGAGACAATAGAATTTCATTATCAATAGAGGCTTTGTCTGATTTCTTAATTGAATTTTATCGATAAATCGGTTTCTATTGATAGATATGGTTTTAAGAATCGATTGTGATCTTGGGAAAAGTATTTAGTTTAAAATTTTATTCGATTCGTTAGATATTGTGGGATTGAAAGTGATGATCCGGTTTTGGATGAGCTAAGCTAAATTGTCCATCTCGCAAAAACTCAAACTGTATATATTTATTACATTATATTTATTTATTTTATTACAATATAAGCTTCGGGTAAAACGCGCAGCGAAAACAATAGAACGACGAGTAAAAAAATTAAAAATATAGACCCGACAGGCTCTGATATGAAGAGTGGTAGTGCCTTTTAACATATCAGTAATTCAGTAAACTGATAGAAAGTGTTCTATCAGTAATTCGATTTTCACTTTACATCCTTATGATGAATACAATATGTAATAAAACCCTGTAGTTCCTTAAAGGGGTGTATATAATGTGTGTATAAAATGTAAAAAAAAAACAAAATATTGTACACAATCCAATGCTCTTTTAAACTCACTTCCCTACATTTTTAACAGTTGACAAACTTGAGGCTTTTTTGACAGTTTGCGACTGTCATTCGAATGCGAACGGTGCTTGAAAGTTTGTAGAATTTTGGTATGCGACAAATTGTAAAAAATGTTTTTAACATCTGAACTTCATAACCTAGCGCAGTAGTTTGTGTGTGCGGTGGCGACACAGACGGCGGTGCAGAGGTTAGCAATCAGTTTAACATGCCACATATTTATTTTGATAATTTTAAAAAACTGAAGAATTTTGGAAAATTACTTTCATAATTACCATCATGATTTTGTAACATACTGTATAAAGGGACAGAAACCGGTGTCATCATCATATCAGCCGAAAGACATCGTCTGCTGAACATAAGCCTCTCCCAAAGGGAGGGAGGGGTGTTGGCGATCGCAGTGTAGCTGTTGCAATGTACAGAGAATGCTGCTGCCCAGCCCATACTCTGGTGAGTCCCTTAGTCGCCTCTTATGACACCCACGGGAAGTGATGGAAGCAGGTGTAGTGACAATATTTTTGAAGTGCTACAAAGCACGGCATGTGATTTATTCTATTGAAAAAATGATAGAACATTTTGATGGTCACGATCAGCTCATTCATAAGATTCCGAAAAACCAGTTTTATATTCATCTTAACCCAAGTGTCTCTTATTTTGATATACCAACTCAAAAAGAATAGGTTAAATATCTTTAGTGGTCAAATAATTCACCTCTGACACTGTTAGTCGTTATTTTATTCAATTTGGAACATGTTGTCACTAAGTCTATAATACTTTATTATTCATATAACTTTCCTGAATAATAATTTATTGAAATTATTAATGTAACTCGATACCTTCTTTTTTTTTATTAGAATTATATTTATGGCTTTTTGGAAGCCCGCATACGGTTTCGTAAAACAAGTCAATAAAAATGTAAGCTACTTGTTTGTTTGTATTGTATAATAATTCGAAATAAGAGGAATTTAAGGGTTTTGAAAACCTTATCATTCGCTCGTTTCAGTTGCAATTCCAACACTGAACTTTTATTTGGGCGTTTATTAAGTTCAAGGGAAAAAACATTTAGTAAAGGTAACCGACTGCCCATTGGCTTCGTTTTTGTTCTCAATTGCACATCATACTCCAATTCCATCTGTAAAACATTAATAATTTTCTATACCTACTTCTATCTATCTATATATACCTAATATAAAAATTTAATCGTTATTTCCCTTGGTCACGGCATCACGCGTCAACGGCTGGACCAATTTCGCTAATTCTTTTTTTGTTTTGTTTGTTATTGTCAGGAGAAGGTTATTATGAAATTTTTTTTTTTAAACATTTATATGCGGGCGAAGCCGGGCCGGTCCACTAGTATAATATAAAAAATGAATCGTTATTTCCCTTGGTCACGGCATCACGCGTGAACGGCTGGACCAATTTCGCTAATTATTTTTTGTTGTGTTTTTATTATCAGGAGAAGGTTCTAATGAAAAATTTTTGAAAAAAAATATACATCCGGGCGAAGCCGGGGCGGGCCACTAGTGTACTATATAATTTAAAACACAAGCGTTTCATGAACCAGCCTTTATTACCCGATACATATTGAACTCACGCCACCCACATTATAAACGACCGTTCTAAAATAATAACACAGAACCTCTTGTTTGAAACACAAAAGCCAACCCTTCTATGGAACAAAAGATAAACAATGAACGATACAGGTTATTAATCGGGCATGTTATTAATAGGGCACATTATTCATTGGGCAAAGCATTAAGGGCGCTTTACTACCAGAGATGTACGAGGTACCGAGGCGGTGCGCGAGGTAAAAATCCACCAAGCGCATAGCTTCGGAAGGTCTGGTGGAAAAACCACTAGCTGCGTATACCTGACTGAACCAGAAGGTGTGTTTTTTGACAATATGTTTTGGATGTCTATTTCTTGCCTTCTTTCTGCCTTGCAGCGACAACGGCTGCATAGATAGAAATAAGGTTTTACCAAATGAGGTATTTTTAGATTCGACTAAGTACCGAAGTGACATACGCTATAATGAATTTTGGAAAAGAAACAAGATGGTAGCCGCTGTTAAGTAAGTAAAATCGTATTTTTCGCGTCATAGTCATGTTGAGTATCAAGATGAGTCATTTTTTTAATACAAAATGCACATATCTTCATATGTGAGAGAGATGCGAGCAAGAAATGTGTAAACCGTTTCACTGCTTCGCTATGCCCTCCGCACAGCTTTGTCTAAAACAATCACATAGTTTCACAGCACCGCAACAGAAAGAATATACACATCCTCGCACCGCCTACCTACCTCACACATCTCTTGTAGAACAGCACCCTTAGCAGGGCAAATATCTATAACGCATTGTGGCCAGTTAATTAAGCGACACTGGAAGGTTGCCGCGGTTTTGTGCGCGAACAAAAATGTATAGAATGTGGGTCAGGGCTTGTGTGTTGAGAGTAGGCCTGTAGTATAGCGGTGCCATTTGTGTTTGTGAAGGGAGGAACATGTTTTTCTAAACTGGTAGAAAATGTTACGTAACAATAGAATCGTTATAAGGACAAAAGGCCATTGAGATGATGCTGGCTTACAGAAATCAGATACTAAAACAAAACTTGACGGCAGCAAAAAACAAGTCTACTATCGAGTTCATTCCTTGATTGCTAGTGTTCGGAGATTCCCAATTTTTTTTTTCTGGTATGTGCAGAGTCCGACCAAAAATAGATTTATAGGCTCAATATGAAACTAGATTACACGAAATTCGACCAGACTAATAACCTTTATGCCATAGAAAATCTGAAAAAAAAAACCTTTTTTTCTACTTTTGATAGGCACTCGTTTGACCAAGTTTTTATGGTCAAAAGTAGCTCGAAAGTAGAGCCTAGTACCTGACTGGGTTTTAATGGTTTTTTTACGGTTCAAACAATTTCGAGCGAGCAATTCATAATCATGGAGTCGTGAAGTCTTACTTCTTGTCGTTTAATTGAGGAAGGAGGAGCTTTAGTTTTAATATGGTATCTTCTGGTTTACATTTCTTTTTTTTTTGTTTACTACTGAAAGGCACTCGTTTGACCACTACCTCACCTGTTGGTTAGCGATGATGTAGTCAAAGATGGAGCACGCTTGCCTAGAAGTAACCTATTCACTCTTGACTTAAATACTTGCAGGTTGTAGCTATCAGGAAACACAGACCCTAGCAGGGAATTCCACTCCTTAGCTGTAAGCACACTGAATGTGTTCCCAAAACGTTTTGTGCGCGTGGGTGGGATGTCCACCATGTACCGGCTATTACTGAGCTTATGTCAGTTGAAGTGACGTAAACAACACACCGATGGATTTCCTCTAATAATAATTCTAGTTCGATCCAGCCCGTCCCTAGCTGTCCTCCCCCCAGCGACGCCCTAAGCCGAGGCCCGTACCCTTAGCGTGTGTGGTGCCGTGGCCACCACAAGGAAGCCCGGTTAAGCAGTCGACAACCTCATAGGCTGAACTGCGAGACGCCACTCACAAAAAAAAAACAACGATGAATTCTTAATTGTTTATTAAACTTTATGTACAAAGGCGAACTGAACTCGTGGTTGAGTTTCAACCAGTGAACTTTTGAGAGAGAGAGAGATTGATGTTTATCGTCTTTATAAAGACTATGTCAAGTTTTTCNCAACGATGAATTCTTAATTGTTTATTAAACTTTATGTACAAAGGCGAACTGAACTCGTGGTTGAGTTTCAACCAGTGAACTTTTGAGAGAGAGAGAGATTGATGTTTATCGTCTTTATAAAGACTATGTCAAGTTTTTCCTTCAAAAGTTGATGGACTGCTGTGAACGCTAACAGAACGTCGTTGCATACTCAATGGGATACATTATAGAGGATAGTTTACATATATAAGAACATAATTTACGTTTCATGATATTGCTAACGGTAGATTGAGATGACACGCAATGCTGCGTGTTTTTCGACTACTGTTATTCCGGTATTTGTATTAGCGTATGTTTATTTTATATAGAAGGCTTAACATACGGATATATTTGTTATTTTTCACTCGAGTGAAAAGAAGAGACAAGGTGAGAGTATAAAGAGCAAAACCAAATTTAAAAATATACATACAGTATACCAAAGCCTGAAATGGAGATGGACTGGACACGTGCTAAGGGAAGGGATAGTGAAGTGGACAGGACACATGCTAAGGGAAGGGATAGTGAAGTGGACAAGACTGGAACGGAATGGTACCCGTGTGACAGTAAAAGGAGCAAAGGTAGACAAACTAAACGCTGGGAAGACGACATGAGAAAAATAGCAGGTCCAGAATGAACACGTATTGCAAAAGATAGAACAAAATGGAGAAAGGAGGCCTTTGTCGAAGGACAAGCTCAAAAAGATAACATATAATTAAAATTAATTAATATTTTCAATATAGATTGATTTTAATTTTAAAATAGAGTTTAGGAAATATTAGAAAGGGTAGCACTTAGTAGCGTATTTGATATTTATTTCAGCTTGATTCCTCCACGCGTTCCTGTGAAAAAGGGTCTTGATAGACGGACAACAAAGTGATCCTATAAGGGTTCATTTTTGCCGACTGAGGTACGGAACCCTAAAACCCGTATTTAAATCCGTTACGTGGTTTGGGAGAAATGAGCAAGAAACAAACAGAGGCACACAGCGACTCCGCTTTGCACTATTAAGAGATTTTCAATTTCCCGAGTTAAAATAAATCAATATCTTTTAGCAATAAACAGACTCGCTTATTTTTGATGATGCCACATATAAAATAAAACGCAAGATCTTAAACTCACCTTTATTAACAGCCAATTTCCATTAAAACCCATTCATTTGCAGAAAATAAACCCGTAACATATTCAAAGACGATTCTCGTTTAACTAAACGACCATGTTTTCATTACAAACAGTAATTACACATAGATTTAATCACTAGCCTCGTTAAAATAGGGCTTATTATAGTTTAATATTAAACTGAGACGCCATATTATGTTCATGTTAAATTCTATTTAATGATAAGCCATGTTTAGTGGAATAAGATGTTGTTTCAGATGACTGTTACGTTCGAAGTTCATTTTGTATTTTAGTTGACTCCGCTGTCTTTTACCTATCATTTTTAATCTCATTCTGTTCCTATTTTTTTAGTAGTAAAGTTTTAGTATTTTTTGTACAATTTAATAAGTGATTGTTTCAATGATGTATAATTATTTATTGCATGATATATTTTTATTCTATTTTCACTGCTAGAATTATATTTTTAATATAATAAAAAATAAACTGTTTAGATAATAAATATTTTTTCATGCATAATGGAAACCTGTTTGAAAAGCTCATCAGTAAAATAAACCTAGAAGAACCAGGTTTATTTAACTGATTTATAGACCATTTATATTTATATTATATTTATATACTTTAAGAGTTATAGTTAACTTGAATTACACACACATTGATAAATTTTCCTCTAAATGATAAATTATATTTATTTTGCACTTTTACACGTCAATCTTTTTTGGTCATTTTCAGCTAGATAACGCCGGTACTTCCTAGCTGACTACCCTGAGAAGAATCACCGAAACGAACTCAGAGGTCAAAGTCTCTTTTAAAGTCCATACAATTTGTACAGGTCAAATCATATGAGAACCATGTCTGAAGTGGCCTTTTGAGGAATTGCCACACAGATTTGAGTGGACCTGTCCAGACAGTGCAAGAATTTGCCAGTTATCGTGTAGCTCAAACTTAGAACCTGCCACTCTGCAACTCTGCCTGTAGTAACAAAATATTACTAGTTTTAAAACATTCATGCTGAGTTGGTTAGTAGTTTAGTGAATTAATGAGCTTTCAGAAATATGTATTTAACCTAATCTTCTCCTAAAGCCTACCTTTACATAAACTTGCTCCTTTTAAAAGATCCATAAACTTGTTGAGATTGAGGATAAACTTTATTCGCAGAAAATACACACTGAAACATTTTCCATTGCCCCTGATAAAAGAATTTTCTTTTGATATCTGGTTTTTATATACTGGCTTTCCTAGTTTTTTAGACAACCATAATGATAGTTTAGTGAATTAAAGAGCTTTCAGAAGCCATTACGGAAAATTTCTTCAAAAACCGATCAGTAACATAAACTTGGTTCTTTCAAAAGGTTTGCATATTTGTCTGGGATAAAGAAAAACTTTAACCAGAGAAATAAACACTGAAACATGTTTACTATTAAAACAACATAAGCTTACTGACCCAAATGTACCAACATAACATCTTGCGGATCAAACGGAATTCCCGGCGTCATTCACGGAATCACGGACATCCAAGATGGCGCATCTGACCCACTGCGGCGTGTGTTATGTAAATTTTATAATTCGCTGACTCATTAGATGGCATGATTCGTAAGAGCTTAAAGCAAGTTTTATTATACGCACATATGTTTAGTATTATAGCAGTCGTTTAAGCAATTGTAATGTAAAAATTGTTGCTGGTTTTCGGATTCTACCCGACAGCCGTAGAAGGTGGGAGGGGATTTTTGAGAGTATGTTTGTCCAGCAATTGGCACGCCATGTAGCCTTAGCAGTATAGTTTTTTTTTTAAGGATGGGAAATCATCAAATGACTTCTTCCAAGCAGGGCAGACCTCCACCGTGTCCTCCGGGCGATCCTCATAGTGCTGACACCCGGGCGTATCCTCCCGCTTAATCCGAAACAGGTACCTCCCGAAACAGCCGT
>NDFZ01005328.1:13243-24991 GCA_002192655.3 Mamestra configurata
CCGACTCCAGCAGGGACAGCGTCTTCAGCGTCAGGTTGGAGTACGAGTCAACTGAGCGGCCCTCGATTACGTCGCCGTACAGCGCGTCCTCCGCGTCCAGCGCGGCGCGCGGCGTGGCCGGCGGCGCGCCCAACACGAAGGCCATGGCCACATCCGCGCGCGCCGCGAAGTGCCCCCACGTCAGCCGCACCGCCTGGCGCGCCACCGCATGCGCCGGCGCCGAGGTCACCAGTATCAGCAGGCGCAGGCGCGCGCCCAGCATAGGACACAGCTCGGGGTGCGGCCGCACGTGCCCCGCCTCGTACATCTCTTGCACCGGCCGCACCGCGATGTCGGGCGGCTGAAGCAAGAATAGCTCAGTGCTGCAGGCGGGCGGCGCGACGTCGAGCGGGGCGCGCAGCGCGGCGGGTCGAGGCGGGGTGGGCGCGTGCGCCAGCAGCTGCAGCAACAGAAGTAGCAGCAGCAGCGGTGCGCCCACGGCGGCCAGCGCGGCGAAGTGCCAGCGCCGCACGGGACTCACCACACACCTGCAACGTAACACACACATGCTGGGGAAATTCTTTAATCTTTTTAAGGAAAAACGCTTTTGTAAGTCAAATTTTGAAAACGGTGTCCATCAAAAATTAATTTACAAATTTTCACTTTACAAGCGACGATTGGCTAAAACATTTGTTATTTTATCATTATACAACAACAAGTTGACCAAATAATTCACTTCAGAAAATAATTATCCGATAAACTTTTTTTAATAACGTATAATTTGACAAACATTTTTCTTTTCTCATAAATCAACATTTGAAATAAAAACGTTTTACAAATTTGCACGAACGAACAATTATATAATGTTTTTTTTAAGATATTAGATATTCAACTATGTCTGGATTAGAACGACTTACACTTTATTTATACTCCAATCACCAATACACAAAATAGCAATTTCAACTTTAAATTAAAATTAAAATATCATCTTAAAAATTAGTGAACCTTAGAACCACCACCACTATTGTACATTAAGTTTAGATAAATAAATTAATAAAACACCGTCATCTTGACAAGTCTACACTTCTACACTATATAATCCTACTAATATTATAAACGCGAAAGTTTGTAAGTATGGATGGATGGATGGATGTTTGTTACTCTTTCACGTCAAAATGGCTGAATGGATCTTGATAGATGAAGGTAGGTAGATGAAGTAAGCAATAATGTCCTTCCCTAAAAACTTCATCACCCCTTGTCCCCATTTAGGAGTTTGTTTTCGAAAAATCCAAACATTTGTTATTCTTCTTTTTTGTCCCAGATCATTAATGCCGTGTGTCAACTTCATCGGACCAATTGGTAAGATCGATTGCAGTTCGCTCAAACCGCAACATTTTTTTACTTAGAACATTTTTATACCCGTCGTAACTTTTACATGAAAGACCCGATTGGAATAGTTAAAAGTGTAATTTACATGTAGGTACATAATCAACCTTAATATCAAACCATTTAAATAGATAAGGATTAATATCAACACTATTTGATTCCACCCGTATTTGAACTTAATAATTTAAACAAAGACTGTTATTGTGGCCTTACTATAATAGTTAGACATATGCCATCACGTTATTTTTTTTATAAGCATTCATGAGTACTATTATTATATAGAACACAATTTTATATATCGTCAATAGTTCTCACACTGCACTCAAAATAATGACTTTAATAGGCAAAATTTTGATACCTTGGGTTACATTGTTCCAATTTAGGTAGGGTATCTCTATTTTTTTGAAAATATAATATTGCCTTTGTTACTCGGTGAAGATGTAGCTAGTACCAGTGTAATGATGAAAGATTTTTTTTAAATCGGCGGCGGAGTATTGTTTGCGTTGCTGAAGATGCTTAAGTCGTCTGAATTTAATGTTTCACAATCTTGCAATCTTATTGAACATATCCTAATAGAAGTTCCTAGTGCGCGATCGTCTAAGCGACATGTCATTAGTGCCGCTTACATACCTCCTAAAATGGCTATCTCTGAATATGAACAACATTTTAAAGTGTTGCTGCAGGTTCTGGGTGACCCCACTATTGACTCCTTCTACATAATCGGGGACTACAATCTCCCAGAAATAACTTGGAACACATCGGGTCCAACTGGAAGCCTCGGTGGTGGACTGTGTATAGGTGCGTCTACAACTTGTAGTCAGTTAAATAATTTGATGTCATTACTTGACGCTGCGCAATACAATGTCGTGGCAAATACCAATGGCAAAATTCTTGACATACTTATATCCAACCGCCCATGTAAGGTATCGACTGCGTTGTATCCCCTGCTCCCAATCGACACGTATCACCCACCTTTTAAATGTGATATAAGTTTAAAAATAGACGTTGAACCAATGAAAAAGCGACCATTACAGAAATACATTTTTTACAAATCGGACATACCGCAAAATTAGGGAAATTGACTGGACGGAACTTCTTGCCCCTATAGGGTCTGAAGAAGCACTAAGCGTATTTTGCAATAAGATTGATGATATTATCAAACAGCACAAGCCACTATCCGCTTCGAGGGCCGCTGGTTATCCGGTCTGGTGCTCGAAAACACTTATCAGAACGCATAATAAAAAACAAAAGGCATGGGTTAAATGGAAGAAATACGGCAACATGGTAGACTACGAGGCTTTTTCACAAAAAAAGAGCCTTATTTAAAGAAAATTGTGAGAAATGCTTCTCTAAATACATTAAGTCAGTTGAGGATAGCATACACAAAAATATTAAAGATTTCTGTACCTACATTCCTGACCGCAAAGACAAACAAGGTCTACCGGCAAAAGTTCAGTATAAAAATGATGTATCTAGCGACCATCAATCGATTTGTAACAAGTTCTCTGATTTCTTCTCATCCGTTTATGAACCTGCTTCACCTGCTCTCTCTCAATGGAAGCTACCTTCTGAAACAATGTCGAACGACATTGTTGTTTCTGATCTTTATTTTAAAGAAGAAACTGTAATGGCTGAACTAAGGTCACTGGATCCAGCTAAGGGTCCAGGTCCTGATGGTCTGTCTCCATTTTTTCTAAAAAATACTGCCTCCGTTATCTGTAAACCCCTAGTCATTATTTTCAACAAATGCTACACTGAAGGTGTTATGGTTAGGTTTGGAAGCAGGCTAATATCACACCTGTTCACAAGAGTGGATCTAAGCGATGTGTTGAGCAGTACCGTCCAGTTTCCATTTTATGTACCTTGTCGAAGCTTTTTGAGAGACTGATATATAACAAAATGTACCCTATCCTACATAACACTATTATTCAGCAACAGCATGGTTTTGTTAAAAAGCGATCCACGACCACAAATTTGTTGGTATTTTCAAATGACCTATATGACAACATCGACAAACGTGTGCAGGTTGATGCAGTGTACACGGACTTCCAAAAAGCTTTTGACAAGGTGACCTACGAATTGTTGCTGAACCGTATAGCCTTTAATAGTATCCCTGGTAACTTGCTACGATGGTTCACTTCTTATAACTAACCGCTGCCAACAGGTCGTAATTAACGGGTTTCACTCTCATGCTATACGGGTTACTTCCGATGGCCCACAAGGATCTATTCTAGGTCCTCTTTTATTCATTATTTTCATTAATAACATTATTTTTATTGTATGCGGATGATCTCAAAGTATACAGACCTATTCGTAATAATCAAGACTGCCATCTTTTCCAAGAGGACCTGGATAGGCTGACGGACTACTGTCACACCAATAAACTTCATTTAAGCATTCCCAAGTGAAACTACCTAAATTTCACCAAAAATAAAAACATCATAATTTTCGCATACTCCTTATGTAATTTATTATTGAACAAAGTAAACTCGATTCGTGATCTTGGCATATTGCTCGACGAGAAACTCTGCCTGGATTTGCATATTGAGCCAATTGTGAACAAGACATATAAGATGTACTGATTTATAATGCGATCCACTCATGACTTTACGCGGACGAAAACGTTAGTCGTAATGGGGTAGCTTTACTTATTCCAATACACCACAAGAACTGTGTAATGGGCTTTGAACCGGTAAATGACCGTATACTCAGTGTGAAACTCAAAGCAACACCTGTGAATCTGAACCTTATTCAAGTTTACGCTCCTACCAGCACCGCAAGTGACGAGGTTATAAATAATAAATACCATGAAAGAATTTGATTAATTTACAATGTAAATCTTATGACATTTAGCTAATTTTATTGTTTCGTATCAAGTAAACACGTGACGTAGGTACTTCCGTGTGCCATCGGACAGAGTTGTCGTGGAGTGAGACATCGTTTTATAAAAGGGTGTGCTCTCGGTGTGCGAGTGAGTCTCAGTCGGTACGACCGCACTAGGCGGAACTGCGCTGCAACGAAGCGACGCGTCACTATTACATGAAGTTTGGTATACCGCACTAGAACTGCAACGGCGCGACAGTTTCGCCCGTTAGTTGGTCGACCTCTAAACGCGTTGGATGAAATTTCTGAGGGCGACGTGGTGTCACTATTTTGACAATCAAGAAAAAAACCGACCAAGTGCGTGTCGAGCCACGCACAGTGTAGAGTTCCGTAGGCCATGACAAAAAATAGCAAATTTTACATTACAAATACACTTAGTTTTAAGTAATTTTCTATGTAACTGATTAGGTAAAAATTTCGTAATAACCCCTACGAAATTTTTACCTTATCAGTTACATTTAATAAGTTGATCGACTTGTTAACTTGTAAAGCCTTCTTAGCTGTGATAGTTTTCCTTTTAAATTCGTTATAAATGCTACTAACATGAATTTTTTCACGTCTTTAAAACAACCGTTTTGCTGGCGGGGACACTTGACCCTAACAAAAATTTGCACTTTAAAGCTCAAAATTTCGCAAACGAATCCTTGGTTGGAAAAATGGTTTTCACACACCCTCAATATTTTTGACCAATGACATCCCACACCATGGGATAGACGATAAAATTAAATCATCGCCACTTAAAGAGCAGGGAAAAAAAAAACAAGATTTTATTTTGCCACTTTGTCGGCATGATTAATATCTATACCCTTATCAATCTAACTTTCTAGTGCTGAGCGTATGTGAGCTAAACCGCGGACAGACAGACATACGGACATGGCGAAACTTTAAGGATTCCTTGTTGACTACGGAACCCTAAAAAGCCGAGACTGCCGCGAGCTGGAGACGTGGGTTCATGACATTCCAAAATCGCGATGTGAAGAAGGAGAATATCATGTACTTTTGCAATCAGTAGCCAAATTCCTTTGATGACCGCTTATATTGTGTAGGGTCACCTGTTTACAAATGAAACACCAAAATTTCAAACCCTGTCTCTGCCGTTTCTCAAGTTACGAGTCTAATTTTTTGAACCAAGATAGACAATTTAACCAGTAATCGCATCTCATTTTAATTTTTTTATTTACTTTAATAACTTATGCATGAAAAAGCTTTTTTAAAAAAATTAACTTTGTTTCATTGTGTCCCTATATGTGTTTTCAATGAAACACCTGATTTTTTACAATCAACTAGGTAAGTATGTAAGCAATAAATTAAAGAAATTTAAATGAAATTAATATGTTTTATTCATAATAATCATTACCGTTATTAATCAGACTTATTTAATCAGACTTTAACAATCACAGAGGTAATACCTACTGGTTCAGGATTAACAAAAAAAACAATCGCCCTGTAATCAAATTTGAAAACAAATACTAAGTATTTTTTCGCTTAAAACAATCTAATATTTATCTTCTTCTTATAACTAATCAGAATCACAATCAGTATTGTACGAGTTGCAGTCTCATTATTAAAAAATATCACAATCATTGTCGTTATAATTAGGTATATCTTCTTATTAATATATAAATAAACAGATAGCAAAAATATTGCATAATTAAACCCGGAACTCAGCCATATTTTAACGCAAATTTAGTTTCGGTGATACACGAAGGAAAACATAGAACGAGTTTCGGCTTTTGGTGCCATTAGTTTTTGGCTGAGGCAGAATCATCTTTATGTCTGTCAGTCTTATTTCTGAAAGATCTGGCTCTACAGGGCTATAAAATTTCATCTCATTCTTGTTTTTATTATTATTTCAGTTATCAATGCGACGTAGAATATTTTAAGTTTTTTGGTTTTTAAACCAACCATAACGTAGTCGCTTTCTTGGGGTTTTCGATCGATTCGTTTAAATTTTTCAGTTACCATAGGTAAATCTTCATCGGAGTCATCTTCTTCTTCATCTATGTCACTCAGTTATGTTTCACTTTGAGATACCACCATATCTTCCTCTTCTTCGCTAGTTTCTGCATCTGATTGACTGTCATGAACTTTAGTCTTTTTAAAGTAAGTAGTTACTAGATACCCAACTGTTCTAAAGAAAGCTTTAGGGAAGTTGCTTATGCTTAAAAAATATCGTTATGATTATTGTCTACATGGCCTACAGTGAAACAAGATAGTACACAATTGCACACTGTTTCATTTTATTGTAAACTAACAAGGTATTTTTTTATAACCTTTAGAAAATTGCAACAAAATGTGAACTATTTTCATACGGATTTAGGTCAAAAGACACTTTGAAATGTACAGAATGCAACGTCATATTTAACAATACGAAATTATCTTCCATAATTTGCTAAAAAAACAACAAATATTACGAATAATTCTTACTTTTTTGTAGCAATATCCGTTACGTGTCACCAGAGACGTCCTCTCCCGAGCGGCGCGCTCGCAAACTGGGCGGGTGCGGGGGCGGCCTGAGCATGTCCTTTCATGCTATCCTGCACTATTTGGCAACGTCGTGTTTTGGTAATATCGCAAAGTTTCATTGTGTACGATTGTTTCAATGTTGGACAGGTGACCCTACGTGTTTTTTTAATGGTGTTATAAAACCCTGTTATTAACCTACTTCCAAAAAAGGATGAGGTTCTCAATTCGGTTGTATTTTTTTTTTTGTGTTTAAGAGTTATATGAGCCGACGCTCATATAACTCTTTCATTTATGAACCGATTTGCAAAAATCTTTTTTCATGTCAAAGGAAATAGATTGGTTCCATAGAAATTGAATCAGAATCGGTTCTACACTTTGGTTTTTAAATCAAAATAGCTGGAGGAAATAGAAAATATATCATCCAAATAAACGAAATTGCGTGTTTTGCTTTCCTGTGACTTTCCAGTGGGGTTGTTAGGTGGGGTGCCGCTAAAAAGTGAAAATAAAAACCACTACAAAGTATAAAATAACTTTAATTTCGGAAGTCGGTGTTTTTGGTTGTTTTAGTTCTTTAATACTTTGTAGTGGTTTTATTTTTATTTGGAAGTCGGTTAGTATGTTTTTGTTAAAAACTTTTTGATTATACTGTCTTGTTTACCCCAATAAAATGGGGCATCCATACCTTACATATACCGCTCGCCATCCCCTACTCTTACATGTATATAAAAGCGGAAGGTCACTTACTGATTTTATTCACGAAATCTCAGAAACTACTGGATCTACGAAGATGACGTTTGGCGTCGGAGACGTCAGTTAAGAAAAGATTTTATGAAACTCTCCCCGTAAAGGGGTGTAAATTTGTATAAAAAAACTTATTCCTTGGGCAAATACACTTGAAACATGATAAGAATACTGGCCTAGGTGAATTAAAAGGGTTGCCAGTATTATCTTTTCAGAACTACCCCAAAACATGATTTAGGGGCTTTCAAGTCTGTATGGAAGAATCTTATTTTTAGGTTTTCGTACCCAAAGGGTAAAACGGGACCCTATTACTAAGACTCCGCTGTCCGTCTGTCACCAGCCTGTATCTCATGAACGCTGATAGTTAGACAGCTGAAATTTTCACAGATGATGTATTTCTGTTGCCGCTATAACAATAAATACTAAAAAAGGAATAAATTAAATATTTAAGGGGGGCTCCCATATAACAGACATGATGGTTTTGCCTTTTTTATAGATGATGGTATGGAACCCTTCGTGGGCGAGTCCAACTCGCTTGGCCGGTTTTTTAGGTTATAAACCTTAAAAAAATAAGATTCTTCCATGATTCTCAACCTGAAACTTGGTACAAATACTAAACGAAAAAAATAATAACATAATTAGTTTTTCAAAACTACCCCCCAGTGGGGGTTTAGTTTAGGTGGTGTTTAAGTTTGTATGGAAGGATCTTAATGCTTGGTCCGACGAAGTTAAAGTAACATGTAGGTATCCGGACTTTCCGAAAATAAACTCCTGAAGGGCTTGTAGTGACACGACCCGTCACACAGTCACCATATAACTAGTTGTCCATAATATGTTTATACTTAGAAATATAAAAAGTAGTAGTCCGCCGGTGTCGGGAGCAGAGTCCAAGCTACCGGTGGTTAGGGTTCCAGAGAAAGGAACCTCCTCACAATACGAGCCGTATCGAGGAGTACTGCCTTCTGTATCAGGCCCTTTACCCAACTGCGTAACGCCAACTTCGACAGATGGTCGTCGAAGCTTTTGGCCATCAGGCCATTGGCCGTAACGACAATCGGCACAATGACAGCCGATTCCACATTCCACATGTTGACAACCTCGTGTGCCAAGTCGAGATACTTGATTTGCTTCTGTTTCTCAGCCTTCACGAGGTTCTCGTCATGTGGGATGGTAACATCGATTATCATTGTGCGGCGCGCTAATCGGTCTATCACCACTACGTCAGGCTTATTGGCAACAATAGTCCTATCAGTGATGATAGACCGATCCCAGTACAACGTGACATGGTCATTTTCGAGAACTGGGTCGGGCACATACTTGTAATACGGTACCTCAGAATCCACAAGTTTGTATTTCAAAGCAAGTTGCTGATGAATTATCCTGGCCACTTGGTTATGCCTGTGCAAGTACTCGCCGTTAGCCAGACGAGAACAACCAGAGATAATATGTCTGATGGACTCACCCGGACGGTGGCATGCCCGACACATGTCAACCGTCCCGTCCTTCATAATATGCCTCCGGTAGTTATTCGTCAAGATAACTTCGTCCATAATCGCACAGACAAAACCTTCGGTTTCCCCGAAGAGATCTCCGAAACGTAGCCAGGCCACGGACGCTGAGAAATCTACATCGGACCCATGAAGAACCCGATAGAAGCACCCGTGAAGCTCCTTACCTTTCCATACCTCCTTGCGGTCATCTGTAGTAAGTATCACAGGTGTGCGCCAGTTCTCTTTAGCCATGGACAACGGGGTGAGTCCCTTGTCCACTGCGACCACATCTCGGTGCATACCCACATCGGCTTTGAGAAAATATTCTCTGAGACTGCACATCTCGCGGTTGTGGAGAGTCTTAGCATTTATAAACCCTCGACCTCCACGATCGTGGGTGATGCATCCGGTTTGCGGTCAGCAGTGTACGGACCCTTCTATCCAGGGCATCGAGTTCGGTTTGAGTCCATTTGAGTATGCCGAAAGTGTACATTAATACCGGCATGACCCAACCGTTGAAGGCGCGCACCTTATTTCCGCCCGACAAAAGGCTGTTTAAAACCTTTTTCAGGCGGCCAAAGAAGCGCTCCCTCAGCGATTGCTTCATGTCAGTACCGTTAATGCCCAACGCTTCCAACATACCCAAATACTTGTAGGTTTCGGTTGAGCTGAGGGATCTAACCTGTATGGAATCCGAGAGGTGAATTCCCTCAGATTCCATAATCTCCCCTTTCTTTACATGCATGACTGCACATTTGTCCACACCAAATTCCATCCTGATGGCACTACTGAAGGTTTCAGTTACCTTTAGTAGCTCCATCAGTCGCAAATTGTTGGGTGCAAAGAGTTTCAGATCATCCATGTAAAGAAGGTGAGATATGGCCTGACCACCTCTTCTCAACCGATAGCCTAGGCCTGAATCCTCCAGCAGTGTGCTTAGAGGATTCAGAGCTAAGCAAAACCAAAGTGGACTCAAACTGTCGCCCTGAAATATTCCCCGTTTAATCCATACAGGCTCATCACTCCCTTGGATCGGTCGACATCCTGGATAGCGAAGGACTGTTTTCCATTGCCTCATACATGACTCAAGGAAGGTGCGTAGAGTTGCGTCTATTTTGTACAACTCCAACACCTTCATGAGCCATGTATGTGGCACAGAATCATAGGCCTTCTTGTAATCTATCCAACATGTCGACAGATCCTTGCGGGATCGACGAACCTGTTGGCTTATGGCCATGTCTATGAGGAGTAGCTCCTTAGTGCCGCGGGACCCCTTCCTACATCCATTCTGAGAGGCGGACATAATTGAGTTACTCTCAATGTGCTCATTAATTTTCGCTCTCAGGATGGATGTAAGAAGTTTATAGACCGTCGACAAACAAGTAATCGGTCTATAATTCTTGGGTTCCGTGGGACTACCTGTCTTATGGAGCAGGTGGGTAACGCCAGTTGTTAGAAACTGTGGTAGCGACCCAGAATCTAAGGATGACTGGAATTGAGATGCCAGGAGCGCGTGTGAGCTGCTATACCACTTAAGCCAGAAGTTGTGCAGTCCGTCCGGTCCAGGAGATTTCCAATTCGGTAACGGACGGACTGCTTTGGCTACATCCAATGTTGTTATGGTAATTTTTTCCATTTGTGGTATAGCTTCGCACACGCGCTCGACATCGCGCATCCAGCCACCTTCAGCGTGACAGATGGGCACCGACCAGATGCTGCGCCAGAATATACTCGTGGCGACATCATCCGGGCGGCACACGTCTGTCACACTTTGTTCAGGTCGCTCCCAAGCTCTGTATACCCACCTCTCATCGCTCTGGAACATGCGATTCTGCGAGTATCGATCAACCCGCCGCTTGTACCGCCGAATACGGCTTGCCCATGCACAAACTTTCTGCTTCAGGAAGTCAATGCGCTCTGTGACACGGGACGTGAAATCTCGAGGGCTGATTTCAGTCCCCGAAAACGCCCGCCTCACAAAGCGCATCACACGTGGTCGTGTATTGCCCTCCCTGAAGCAGTATAGTTTGCCGATGAGTTCCCTAGTCTTATCGATACGTCGCACGATCCTGCGCTGCCAGGCTGGTGCAGCTGGCTTTGGTCGTATAGTTTCGTCACACTCAGGAAACTTTACGTTTGCTATACGACATGCCGCAACAGCCCCGCAATACAGGATTGAGTGCGTATCAACGAGGCTCTCGCTGCTTTCGAAGATGTTTTGTAGCAGCGAGTCCAAAGCACACACCAGCGCCCTATTCTTTTTGTGCATAGGCAACCGTGATAATCGGGGCCGAAGTTCGGTCGGAGTTGATCTATACTCACGAAGCGCATCCTCCAGCGCGCTCCTCAGTCGATCGTTGCACTGGCTACTTACCGTAACAACCCTATCATCTACCTCATCGCTAACATTATTGGGCCGGGGTGTGATCCTACCATTAACTGGTACTTGTACCGCGGTCTGTGTCGGGGTCGAGATGATAAGGTTGTTCAGTACCTCTGAGCGCAGCCTATCAAGTGCGGCATCGTCCAACCTGTGATTACGTTGAATGACCCGCACCTGATCCGACAATTGTTGGGCGGAGACGTTAACAGTTGGTTCCAGGTCCTGAAACAGAGACAGCATTCTGACACGGTACGCAGTGAGGTTAGTTCCCCCCTCTGTAGACCCATAGTATGCGCGCATGACGTTTTCATTCATGGACTGCGTCCATCTCATGCGCTGCACACAACCACCGGTAGCGGGGACCCGGCTCGGAGCCGGTTGGCCCCTAGGTCCCAAGCCCCTCGGTGGCCGGCCTCTCCC
>NDFZ01005328.1:44617-85815 GCA_002192655.3 Mamestra configurata
GGGGGGGGGGACACGCCAGGTGGATTGGCCTCGGTGGTGCACACTCATGCTAGGAGTGTGAACCTATAAAAAGCTGAGAAGGAGCCATAGCGTACGCCTTGGTGTGCAAAGCAAGACGCACACCTACAAGTTCATCTTACACGTCCACGCCACCGCTAAACTGCCGTCGCAGCGAGGCGGTGGACCCACACTTTGGGTCGTCCCATCCCCCGGGCAATGTCCTGGCCTAATACGAGCTTTGCGCTTAACATCTATAACATCTACCTCGTGGCCTTGATAGCAAAGTAAGAAGAGCGGTAGGCGAGCAATCGGCGCCTTAAAACCGATCACCAAGCTAAAGGAGACAACCCTGACATAAAAACCATTGTATGGCCCGAAAGGGTCGCCCCAGAACCGTAAGCCTTCATAGGAACGGGGGTTCAAACTTCGCCATTTCAACCGCGAAGAAGATCAACCTCTTTAAAACCTTTCAATCCTACAGTGCGGTCCATGCCAAGAGGATCAATGACTGACAGGAAAGCCAGTTCCAAGCGACCAAACTCGACGTACCAGGCGACCCGTCGTTTCTACTGGCCTTCTACTGGGAATGGACGTCACCTCAGTAGTGACCGTTTTATATCGACCCTACTCGTGGGAACAAAAATGATGATATTATTTAATAAAGCAAACAAACACTACAAACATCTCGAGCACAAAAGTGCTCACTCAACAAATATTACATAAAGGAATGTTTGAAAATAGACCTCGAAGTAACTCACTAAACGATATCTTAGTCCCTACAACTCAAGAGTTGGAAAATTATAGTGAGCCACAGGATAAAACAAGCCAGGGACAAAGCAAACTGGAAAGAAGTAACGGGAAAGAAAAGATTACGGGCAAGCTCTGATAGCAATAACGGACCCGCAAAACAAACCAAACTGAATACATATTGGTTATCTCAAACTCAACCAATACCTACCAGTAACAGTTTTTCACAACTCGTAGACGACGATACTAAAGATCCAGAGACAGAGCCAAAAGAGAAGCATGTCAAGCCTCCACCAATATTTGTAGATAAAGTACAGAATATACAACTACTTATTAGCCTATTAAATAATCACGTGGAAAATAATTATGAACTTAAGGTCCTCAACAACTAACAAGTTAAAATACAACCAAAAACACCAGATGCACATAGAGAAATTATTAAACAGCTTGAAATAAAATGTACAGAGTTTTACACGTACAAGCCCAAACAAGAAAGAAGTTTCAAAGTGGTCCATAAAAATATCCACCCATCAACTGACTTAAACGATATAAAATTAGAACTCTCAGAACTAGGCCATGACTGTGTCAACATTTGGAATGTTAAACAACGAAAAACTAAAAAGCCACTGCCCATATTTACTGTCGAACTAAAACCGCACGAAAACAACAAAAATGTGTAAGTACCACATAAAGTACCTTTTAAAATGTTTAATAACATTCGAACCCCCTCGCCCTAAGCGGGAGCCCAATGTGATAAATGTCAACAATACGGCCACACAAAGGCTTATTTCCGTCGAAACCCGAAGGGCATTAAGTGCGCTGGAGATCACCTATTCGTAGACTGCCCTAGAACAATAAAATCTAACGATGGGAAATCCGTTCTGTGTGAAGAAAATCACCCTGCTAACTACAAGGGATGCAAAGTATATGGAGAACTATAAAAAGTCAAACTACCAGGAAAACCAGAAATAAATAAGAATCAACGCAAGTATGCCAGACCAAATCCGACACAACAAACTGAAAATACAAATGCACCCTCGAAAAACCAAAACCAAAAGACATATAGAGACGCACTAACTAACGAAGCAAACAAAACAGACAAACAAAACTACAACACACAGGCTGATAATAGCGATAATAACAGCAATGAGGACTTAATAATAATGTTAAATCAAATGATACAACAACTTACAAATATGACAAACGTACTAAAACACTCACGACTAAACTGACAAATTTGATTCCATAAAAATGATTATTTGGAACGCCAATGGCCTATCACAACACACCCTCGAGGTAAAAACTTTTCTTGAACTATACAAGATTGACGTACTCCTGATATCAGAAACTCACTTCACCAAGAAAAGTCATTTCAAAATTGATTCCTATAAATTATACCATACGACGCACCCTGATGGTACTGCCCACAGACGTAGCGCCATATTAATAAAAAACAATATCAGACACCATGAAACTGCATATTATTGTACAAATGAAATACAAGCGACAAACATAGTGTAGGTGACTCACATTATATTTACACTTTATTATCATATATATATTTATATATATATATACAATATTTATACAATCTTCACTAATAAACACAAACAGACAATTATAATACACAAAATAAAATAAACACTAAACAATAATTAGTAGCATTTACATTTATTACACACTACCCAGTTTACCGTACGGTCCATCCGTCATTTACACTGGACACGCGCGTCACCTGCTGAGTCCCTTTGTCTAAGTCGCGTGACGTAACGCATCGTATGACGTATGCGCGCACGCATTCTTTCGCCGCGGACTCGGAGCCTGCCGATCGCCAGTCCCGACCTACCTCAGTTGCCGGACACACGTTCGCTTACACTGTTTCTGCGATCTCGACCTACCCGCGCTGAACCGCTGTGTAACCTGTGTTCCTCTGTTTACTGCTCGCGCACCTCGCTTGTTATTTACTGTGCCTTCAATTAACTGTTGTTGTGTGGAGCGAAATATTAAGTGTCGGACTACTGCACCGGACTATCATTTCTCCAGACCCAGTAAGTGGACCCACACACACCAACCACATAACCAAAATAGTAATTGCGGACTGGGCTGGACCCTTCACAATCTCAATTTCAGAGAATAGTTTTAGAGAGTCAATCTCCGCTTCAATATAAATAATTGTTCTGAGTGTTAAGTGTAGGTTACACTTACCACTCAGAACAAACGAGGACATAGAAGAAGCCGTTGAGCATTTAAATAGTTGTATACAAGAATCAGCTTGGCACGCTACACCTGAATCTTCCAAAACCATCCCCAAAACACAAAGCTATCCGACTAATAATAGAGAATTGGTTGCAAAAAAACGAAAGGCACGAGAGAGAGAGAGAGAGCTAGACGCCAGCGCCGCAACCGACTACTCACTATAGAAAGCGACAAGCAAACTTAAGCGCCCTATGCTAACACGGCCTCCTATACGCAAAGCAGACAGCAGCTGGGCTATAAAAGATTCAGATAAGGCACAGGCATTTGCTGACCATCTGAAAAATGTGTTTGTACCAAACCCTGACCAGGGATCTACACAGACTGAATTAGTGTCGAAAATACTTAATGAAACACATCAATTAGACCTCCCAAGAAATAGCTTCTCTATATCTGAAGTTAATCAAGAAATTAGGAAACTCGATCTGAACAAAGCGCCAGGATACGATTTGATAACCGCTAAAATAATGAGAGAATTGCCCGAAGAGAGTGTGCACTTCTTAACATACATCTATAATGCCATATTGAGAACTTCGGCGGTCCCCAGACAATGGAAAGTGGCTCAAATCATTATGGTCCCTATGCCGGGCAAAAGCCCTGAAGACGTAAAATCTTACAGGCCTATCAGCCTATTGCCAATACCATCAAAAGTAATGGAGATCCTATTCTTGACCAGATTATCGCCAATCATAAAAAATAAGCTTAATTCCAGACCACCAGTTCGGCTTCAGGCATCAACATGGTACTATCGAACAAGTACATAGGCTTGTGAACAACATTAACAATGCTTTTGAAAGGAGACAATACTGCACAGCTGCATTCTTGAACATCTCACAGGCCTTTGATCGCGTATGGCATGATAGGCTACTGTTTAAAATAAAAAAAAATCGGTGCCAATCGAATACTACAACTTTATTAGATCGTATTTAGAAAACAGACATTTCTTTGTAAAACATGGCGAAGAAGTGACAACACTGTGTCCAATCCATGCAGGCGTACCGCAGGGCAGTGAAATGGGTCCTATCTTGTATCTTCTGTATACTGAAAATCTGTCAACTTCCAAGGCCACTGTAACAGGCACTTTGGCTGACGACACAGCAGTTCTGGCATCGGATGAACTCTCAGAAAAAGCCACCCGAAAACTACAAAATAGCCTTGACAATATCGCGAAATGGCTTAAAGATTGGCGTATCAAGGCAAATGAATCCAAATCGGTCTAAGTGACATTCACCACTCCACGTGACATTTGCCCTCCAGTCACATTAAACGGAGTTCAAGTCCCCCAACACGATGAGGCAAAGTATTTGGGAATGTACCTAGACAAGAGACTCACATGAGGAAAACACATCTTTACCAAAAGACTATCAATGGGACAACAGGTCAGAAAAATGTACTGGATGTTGCACAAGAAGTCTCAGTTGTCAATGACAAACAAGTAACTCATTTATAAAGCCATAATTAAACCCATATGGTGCTATGGTCTGCAACTATGGGGTACAGCGGCAAACTCGAACATAAAAATCCTGCAAAGATTTCAATCTAAAATGATACGCATGATAGCAAACGCACTTTGGTACATAACAAATGATAGACTACACCACGACCTTAACATTAAAACAGTAAAGGAGGAAATAAAGGAAAGGATGACTAAATACAAAACAAGAATCACACACCACCCGCATGTACTTGCATAGGATCTAATGAACGAATTGCAAATGCCACGAAGGCTCAAACCCAAAAACCCACAAGATCTATCACTGTGCAGTTGTAAATCGCATAGGTAATGATGAAGCGATATTGTTAATGAACAATCTCGTACAAGCCCAAGACCTGCGAATACCAACGTAATGCTGAATATCGTCAGATAGATTGCTTCATAAATTCATAAAAAAAATCAAATAAAATATGTTTCTGAGCTGTACCAATAAGGTTATCCGTAAAAAATATGGTCCCCGTCATACGCTTATGGGCACTATACTATCCACAGCGACGAGTCATCTTGAACCACAGCGACGAGTCATCTTGAACTCCGTCTAATTTAAAATGCCTTACTGTTGCGTGAGTTTTGATAAATTATATGAATAGCTGATGAAATAGTTCGACGAGAAAACACGAGATGGAAGTGTAAAATGTTCTGACATTACAATGAGATTTTTTTAACTTCAGTTGACTCGTGTGACGTGTGTGCTGTGAAGTGTTTTATGGAGTGTCAGCGATTATGTCGTAAGTGCTACAGTTTTGTTTTATTTATCTTACAAGTGTTTCACATCAAAATAAAGTAGAAGGCTTTGCGATGATGTTTACATATCACAGTTTTATGTGAATAATCGAGTCTAATTTCAACTTCAAAGTATTGTTGTTTAAAAAAAAATGGCCGTTCTCATGATGTTGGCCAATTTTAATTTGTTTACTTTTTACACATATTTTACATTCTTAAATTTCGTAACAAGCAAAATAAAATATTTTTCAAATAGAAATATATTAAAAGAATTGAAGATTTCATAAAATAATATCAATGTGTTCCTCAGGTTTCAGTTGTGGACCGTTCGGTAATTACGAGGAGTAGGTGTTTCCTTTCCGTTAAAATAATTTATACACCATAGGAAAGGGAAGTCTAGGTTGTTGTGAAATTATTTCATTGATTAATAATGCAACAATTGTTCCTTGTATTTTAAATATAGCGCCAGAATTAATGCCGGGTACATACTGACATCAGTTACTACTTGCGTCATCTAGTATCGCGTCGCAGAACTAGTAGAACCTTCTAGACTTTTCTGTAAGTTGTGTTTTATAATTAGTGAGTTTAAAGTAGTAATTAGTGTCGTTAAATAAAAGTGTCATTTTGGTTATTTAATTGGCTGTTTTATTGTCACGACCCCCAATATCGTATATCGGCTATTCCTCAAGAACTTTGCGAACATAGCTAAACCCTTTCACAAACTAACCGAGGAAAAGCGACATTTCTGTTGGAATGAAAGCTGCGACATCGCATTCCGCTAAAGGAACGTTTGTGCTAAACACCTATTTTGGGGTATCCTGATACGAACGAGTAATTCATAGTTAGATAGGTAGATAGATAAGATAAATAAACATTTATTTGGTACAAGAACAGAAAACACAACTCCCAAAAGCACACTTACATAAAGAACACAAAACTAGAAAATACAAATATGAAAACACATTAAAAAAAGACAGAATTTTATCAATCTGTGAGTGCCAAACTACCTACCGACATAAAAAATAGATGACATGAAAAAAAAATGTGTGTGTCTCATGTAGCAACAAATGGGAGTCCAACTCAGCATGTGCTAGGCAAATATACCTGACGCTGGTATTCTGCTGGATCCCAGTAGCGACATACGGACGTCTAGCAGATGCATGATAGTTAAAATGTCAACAAGTAAATAGTGGTTTTGTGAATGAAACTGATTAGTGAGTATGTCCACATTTGTTTTTTTTTATATTTTGTTTCTGTGGTGTATGTGTAATTTTAATAGATATAGGTATTAGTGGTAGGAATATAAATTATGTGCGTAATCTTTGTTTTTTAGGTATGTGCGTATATTAATAGATATACATAATAGTAGGAGTTTAAATGATTTTATTAAATAAGTAAAAGATTGTAGAATATTGACTGTGATCCACTGTGTTTACAATACAAACACTGCTAAACTTAAATTAACGACGTGTTCGTAATCGTCAAGCCGTTTTTTCTGCGAGTTAAGAAGGAACAGTCAGAGCCTACTTCTGAAGGTATCAAGTCTTTTAATGTTTCGTATCGGCAGGGATATTGTTCCAGCATTTGGATGCAGCGTACCTGAAACTGCCTCTGAAGGCGGCTGTCTTGTGCGGCTGAGTAGCAAGTTGTTGCGAGCACTGTCTGCTTGCGCATTCCCTCCTACTAGCGATCCAACTCAGTTTGTTGTGAAGGTAGCTCGGCTGCCTGTACTTACTGTACCGTATAACCCCAAACAGCAGGCAAGCCAAGTATAAGTTACGACGCGACTTCATTTTAAGAATTGAGTGCTTATTTAAAAATGGTGTTACGTAGGTTCTTGGTGGGATTGTAAAGCAGAATCGAGCGCAGGCGCTTTGCACCCTCTGGATCAGTCGATCAGTTCTTGCCAGCAGTTGAGGACCAATAACTGTATCCGCATAATTTAAATTTGAGAGTACGAGAGACTCAACTAGTTGGATTCGCAGCTCCTCAGATAGATAAGGATTTATTTTATAAAGGACCTTCAGCCGATAAAAACAAGCGCGCACTGACGCTGACACATGCGCTTCGTATCTTAACTCAGCGTCCATGGTCAGACCCAGATTACGTGCTTCATTAGCTCGACTGACCGACTCACCCAAAAGAGTAACGTTGAGTGTTGCAGGCACTGCACTAATTTGGCACTTGGTTCCAAAAAGCAGAACTAGAGAGACACCGATGCAGGCTGAGAAGACTGTTCAACAGAGCCATAAACACACGGTCGCCAGGAGACTGGGACTGTTATACAACAATCCGTAGACCTTATAAAAAACTAATACGCCTCAAAGGAAAGAACGGCCGGTGGCGTTTCTATACCAACATTGAGAATAGCAATCAGGCAATGAGAGTAAAAACCTGTCTGGCCACCAGGACAGAACTTTCAATAGGAAGCCTTAAAAAACCAGGCAACACCTACACAATTAACGATGCGGAAACTAGCGAATTACTTCTTACCACCCACTTCCCCGGCTGCCGGATAGTGACCGAACAGTGTTGGGGACCGCATAGGGAAAGAGGCACGAGGTACCTAGATTGGGAGGTGGCTTCAGAAGTAATAGAAAAAGATAAAATGATATGGGCAATCAACACCTTCTTGCCTTTCAAGGCGGCAGGGCCGGAATATATCTTTCCAGCTCTGCTCAGATGGAGCGGAGACTTGCTTGCTGAATACCTTGTTAAAGTTTTCCGTGCCTGTCTAGCTCACCGCTACATCCCCTTGATATGGCGTGAAGTAAAAATAATCTTCATTCTGAAACCAGGTAGGAGCGATTATACTGAACCCAAATCTTTCAGACCCAACAGCCTCACTTCATTCTTCCTAAAAACGCTGGAGAAGACTTGGGCCAGATAGATTAGGAACCAAATTTCGCTACTTAAACCTTTACACCCTAACCAACACGCCTACTGCGCAGGCAAATCAACTGAATCAGCACTCCACTGAGTAGTCTCACGCATAGGAAATTATCTTAAAGCTAAAAACCTAAAACTGGGCGCCTATATTGACTTAGAGGGTGCCTTTAACAAAACAAACTTCACCAGCATCGGCCAGGCACTAGCCGTGCACGGTGTGGCGCAAACGCATATCGAATGGATTCACAACATGTTAAAACACCACGCTATTCAATTTACTGTAATCACCACCACACGAGGCATCGTAAGTAGAGGCACACCACACACACCACCACAGGGCGGGGTGCTGTCACCACTACTGTGGAACCTAGTTGTCGTTGAGCTCATTAAGAGCTCATTAAGAGCTCACACAGAGCTCAAAGCTAGCAGTCAGTACTCGGTGGGTTATGCAGATGACATAGCAATTCAAATCATGAGGAAAGCTTTCAGAATAATCGAGAATTGGTGTGCAAACCACGAACTCTCGGTCAACCCCTCCAAAACAGAACTTATAATGTTTACTAACAAAAGTCCTTGGACCTCATAAACTTCCTAAACTTTTCAACACTGAACACCACAATAAAAAAGAAGTCAAGTACTTAGGAGTAACCCTCGATAGCAAACTGTATCTTTTGCAGCCTTTGGGAATTTCTAGATTCCAATTTTTAACTCTGGGCTCAACCACTGCACTCGAATTCGCACTAATTTCCTCTAATAACTCCAGGGCACTAATAACTCTAGGGTAGTAATGAGACCACCTAAAGTTATCGAATAGCATATTAAATATTTTAAAATTCATAATTTTACTATTTTTCATTTCTACTACAAAATAATTCGACAAAACTGCGACTGTCACTGTATAGCGACTTTACCTGAAAAATGACGTCGTATTTAACCTTAATTAGTGGATGACTGACCTTGCTTATCAATGACATATAGGTACTTAAAGACTTGTTATACTGATAACAGTTTTCGAACTATCTTAGTTAAGTTTGGTGTTGCTGTGTAACTCTGCGTTTCGGAAATCATATTTCTTAGACATTTAAAATTATTTCTATTCATAAAATGTAACCTTAAAGTTATGAGATATCACAAGGAACACGTTGTATAAGGCGGACTTACAATACATGCTAACCTCACACAAGAACCTTGTGCAAATGGTATAAAGTGCAAGGAAGTGCACAACCTGCGATATGCTCCTTGGTTTAAGTGCTTAGAAATATTGTGGTAGAGTTGATTATGGAAATAACTTAGATAATGACAGAGTCGAAGAAGCTATTCAAGCGCTTGTAGTGAGTACTATCGCTTGACTAGCTTCTTCGACACTGTCATTATCTAAGTATAGGTACCGGTTATCAACGGCAGATGGAAAATACCTATTGATTATTTTTTATAACATCCCTCACAGGCGAGCAAAACAGTGTTCCTGGGCACGGCTCTAAAGTTGTGCGAAGATGTGGGTGTAAGAGTTGTAAGCATTACATGCGACGGACCTCTATCTATGTCTGTGGACCTGCCGCTAACTTCAGCATGTTCACTTCTCTTGGCTGCGATATTATAAGAAACCAAGACGTTACTAGTTTTGGGAGCGGTAGCACTCGCATCCACGCTTTTATCGAGCCATGTCACGCAACAAAATTAAGTCGTAATACATTTGGCAAACTAAGAGTTTTTAAGACTCATTCGAGCGAAAGATAGATTTTAAATTTTTGGAAAAATTGGTAGAACTTCAAGAAAAACAGGGCCTACATCTCGCAAATAAAATTAAAAAGCCGCATGTATTCTATCACACACAAAAGATGGATGTGAAGCTGGCGACACAATGGTTCAGTAGCTCAGTAGCAGATGCTCTGGAGTTTTGTATTAAAATTAAAACTATTTGAGAAATGTAGTGGCACTGTCAATTTTATAAATATTTTAAACGATGTGCTCGATGAGTTAAACAGCAATTCAGTATTTAAAAAAGCGATGTCCTGCCATCATATCTGAAGGTGCGACTAATTGCCTCACAAGTTTAAAACTAACTTCCGGTGAACTTGCGATCAGATTCACGCAGAAAAACCAATATGAAAAGCGCATTGGCACTGTACACTGTACAGTTACTTGGTGGAGGACACACGATTGCTGAAATACACACCGCTCTACAAGATCAGCCAAGATCATATCGAGCTCTTCTTCTCGGCAATGAGAGCAAGAGGAAGTTCCAACAATGATCCCAATGCCATTCAATTTCGTGCCGCTTATAAAAGTTGCTTGTGTAAGCTGAGATAAGGGATGCTGGCAAACAAGTAAATATATTGACTTGCTTCAGTGAAAATCCTATTCTAGCTTTAAACGAGTTAACTGACAAAAAGTGTTGTAGAATCACGAAGGAACATAGTGATTTACACGACGAATATTTGGAATGCATTTAAAATACAGAAGCTGATGCGTACACAGGGAATAGAATTAGAGAGGGAGAGTTAGAATATTATCTTGTTTTGTTACGAAAAAGCTAAATGCGTACAATTAAATTCTAAATAACTGCATTCGATTTGTCTTCAATCTCCGTAAGTATGATCATGTATCCGCGCATCGCTCACTATTAAAATGTTTACCCATTCGTCAGCGGAGAGCGCTGAGGGCCTTAACTAGTCTGTTTTCTTTTCTTAATAATCCTTCGTCTTCCTCCTCTTATCTAACTTCACAAATTCAATTCATTTGTTCTGCCCACAGTAAAAATCTTCATCTACCTATAATCGCCTTCTACGATGTCCCTCTCACCGCTCTGGGTTTATCCGCTCCTCTTTCTTTGTTCAAGCAATTTTCCTTTGGAATGCACTCCCTCTGAACATCAGGACGGCTACAAGTCGGTTGTCCTTTAAGGTGAAGGCACGTGAGCACATTCACAAGAAGTTGGTAGAATCATCACAGCGTTAATTCGTTGGATTCGTTTTTTATTTATAACTGTGTTTATGTGTATGTATGTATCTATGTATTTATATATTTTTTTTCTTCTCTCTATTTTTAGTTTTTCCTGCCATGTTGTCTCTGCACCACCCTAAGGTCGACTGGTAGAAAATGCCAGGCATTAAGTCCGCCTTTGTAGTGATTTTACTTGTGCATAAAGGGTTAATAAACAAAAATAAAAAAGATAAATGCGATGTCTGCGTATCATTATTGATCGGACAGGAAGACATCAATAGACTGATTTACATAAAATCAAGAGGACTTAAATATGCTTTTTGTAGTGTCCTAAATATACTTAAAAGACAGAAAAAATATATAAAACTCACTAAGAAAAAAATCGAAACCAGAGCTATATTATCTGTACATTTTAAATTCATGTGTGAATTGTATGATGTAAAGATTTTTTTCGTGCGGACTCTGATCCTGAGCTGACAGTAACCACTACTTTACCCCTCATATTAATCCATAACTAAGACCTTCTTAGATTATAAGCTATGGATATCACAGTCAAAGAACGTCTAGAAAAGGGTCACATACACAGTTACAGGTACTTTTTAATCATTATCAAACCAATTTAACAAAATTTATTTTAATAATTCTTATTTTATTTTTACTCCACCAGTCATTTAATAGAAACATTAGCTTCTTCCTAGTCGATGACCTTGTTTCCCACCAGGCTCCGCAGTTCGCACCTACCAGAACACCAGATATACAATAAGAAAGCGCTAAAGTGATGCAAATAAAAGTGTTTTTTTAATTCTGTGTAGCATAAACATTTGACATTTATTTTCTTCTAAGACATCAGAAGGTAGGCAAACTTACTCATCTTTTTATGTTACAACGGAATGTAAGTAGTATATAAATTAAAACTATATTATTATGATTCAACCATGATATCTAGTAAGACTCAAAATACTATAATGTAGTACTAGTATATCGATACTCGTTATAGTAACACTATGCTCCCTGATTGACACAACCCTAGCATTGACAGCCATTCGAAGTAATAGGTATGCACCTTTTTTTGTGAATATTTCCAGTCCATAGTATTTAATGTCGATGCCATGAACACATGGTCACGGTGCGCACGCGAGCGCATGGGAAGCTCCGCCGGTAACAATGATGGCGTTCGTGATGTAACGCATCGTCACTAAGTTATTAAGTAAACACAAGTGAAGGTCTCACGTTCGGCTTCATTAGCAGTTCCGTGTGTTGCGCAAGTACTCCTCGCGAGTTCACGACTCGACGCACATAACTTGATAATGACTGCCGACTGCGGAGAAGTCGTGCCCGCGCGGTGCGTCGTGCGATCATCTCGGCGCTGCCGGTGACGACACGGAGGCGTGCCACGCGCGTTACACCACAAGGCTGCGAGGCAATCAAGCACTGCTCGAGTCAGAGATGCAGAGCCTTGAACATCAGACGTCGAGTCGCCACAGTCCCCGAAATGTAACATTTCGGGAACGTGCGTTGTGCGTTGCAGTTTGCACAGTTTAATTCCGCCAAGCCCGTTCCATCATCGGTCAACAAGATGTACGGCTATGCGCCACCGGTGCATGGTGGGCATCTTACCCATAAGCCCAAACGTTTTGGGAAAACTTTCTTTGTGCGTACAGCTTAGGATTGAAATTCCTGCCGGTGTCTCTTGGGAGCTATAATCTGGGGGTATTTAAGTCAAGAGAGAGTATGCTACTTCTAAGCAAGCATGCTCCATCATCGACCACATCATCGCTTACCATGAGGAGCGATTGTGATGAAACGTGAGCCTTTCAATAGTATAAATGTAATTTAATTTTTTTAAATATTTTAAATAATAAATAATATAAGAGTAGGTACATACGCTCGCTCTAAGCATTCCTTTGGCAGACCGGACGCTCATAGACGAAAATGGGCTCATTTGTTTGAAGTAAAGGCTTCAGACGTGATCAGATTTGCGTTCAGGTTCGTCTGACAACAGCTTGTTTGTGTGCTGAGCGCATTAAGTGAAGAGCTGTGTTCGGCGCGGTGGCAAGGTCGCGTTGCACCAACACTGTGTGCAATATTGATTGTATTGCAATGTTGACGGCCACCGGTCAGCTCGGTCGTGTAGTCTGTCTCAGCTAATGGAAATGTCAATAGTTTGCTTTTGATGTTAATTGGGCTATTGGTAACAACCCTGAAATCTTTCACTCGACAGATAGACTTACATTTTCTGGTAATTCTTTCACTGTGACTAACTGTCATTCTTTCGGTAGATCCTGTTAAGCCGAGTCTAACATAATGTACATACATTACTAAGTATTTCTGCTACATTCGTGAGCACGCAACGAGTCCTGATGTCAACTGCTCAATCGTCGCATGTGCAATTAATTCATTAGCCGACTTAATTTACGTAATTGTTCGTGCTTTGTTTACGTTCGCGCACAGAACGAACCCGCCGAACCTACCGACTGCCGACTGCCCCGAGACGGGTACTAGCAACTGCCCCGATATTGAATACCAGTTTCATAATAGGTAGACAAGCAGCTGACAGGCAGATGAAACAGCAGTAGAAGACAATGAAATAATTATAAAAAGATAGTTTTTTTAAAACGGGTGATACTGGTATGACTGGTGATACCCATCTCGGAGAACAAAAGAATACACAGCAGGACAGTAATTGGTGTGCGTGCAGTAGTGGCGACCGACGAGTTGGCAGTCGGAGTCAGGTCAGCCAGTCAAGTGTTCGCGCACATTACACTGACGGTGTTGTAAAGAATAAGGGTTTTCTGAAATGACGTACACCAGGTGTCAGCACTGAGGCGTCAGACCCAGGCACATGTCAGAACGCTTATGTTTTCTGACATTAGTTAAATTGACATCAATATCATGTTTACGTCACTGTTAAGTTTTCAAAGAGGCTAAGTGGTGCCAGCTGGTGGCATGAATTTTCCTGAAAACCCTCATTTCAGAGGTCAGTGTGTTACAGTTAGTAATTCCGTCATTTGTGTTTAGAGAGATAGTGTCTCCCGCAAAGCAAGGAAAGGTCGGCCAGGTCTAGACGCAATGCTCAACATACAAATTCATACTAAAATAGCGCTTCTGAAAGCGTCACCGTGTACTCTTACAAACTGGCATGCAGTCCCATTTCCTCCCTAGATCGCCTTTGTACCAGTTTTTTCTTTTCGTCTGTTTTTTTTTTATTTAGCTGACCACTTTCCAAAGGACAAGTTAAATAGGAAATGTGTAAGATCGTCTCCATACTCCTAATCCAAGCATGTAGTGTTGACAGTCCGTATTGAAATAAACTTTCGTTTACATGTCGTGTCCTAACTGCCTGTAGGTACGTTATTCATTTGCCGAGGAGTAGCACCACAAACTGCACAAGAAGCGCTCGAACGAGTTTCAGTTCAAACTTGTACCACTACTATCAATCATGGTTAACAACAGGTCATGAGTAATTTCGATTACCTCACCATTCTTGTTTATTAGGGAAGGAGATAGATTTTGTTTTCGATTGTTGATATCAGCCACAACAAGACGCGGCTTTTTCAGGAGTTTCTTTGGCAAATATTAAGATTGTGTGTAAGATACACATGACCAAGTTTTATTCTTCCAACAGTATTAGTTGTCTCTTCTACGAGCGTAATGGGTACAAGTGAAGCAATAAAAAGGTTTGCATCTGATATATAATCGCTTTCTTCGGGCAAAACTTACTAGTATTCACTCTGCTCTGATGACCCGTTACAACCCCATTTACAGAATCGTTTCAGTAAACTGAAGTATTAGTAATATACACGTGCCCCAATGTGCTGCAACAAGCAACCAGTCCTGTACATTTACTTTTGCACTTAGTAGTGGTTATGCTCGAACCTGGTGGGTAACACATCTTCGATTCCACTACAGTTGGATATGAAGGAAACACTGAGCAGTTTTTGTCCGCCAAACAAAGTCCAAGTTTCCCATACTGTTCTTTGTTAAGGTCTAAGTCAATAAATGTCCGCAGTGCTTTTTCCATTGAAAAAGGTTTAACATCTTCAGTTATGTACTTAAGAAAAAAAAAAAAATTCGATGCAGTTCGTATAACATTAACGGTTGTGGCCTCCCGTCTCACCATAGACCGTAACTCCTGCATATGCATAGCACACAGTCCAATCCGTAGTCTAGTTTTAATTCCATGTTTTTTCGTTTCTTTGTTTTTCCTGAAGATGCTGCGTCGGTTTCGAAGGTCTGCCACCACTAATTGAAGACGTATTATAACCGTGACTCGACACTCTAGTGGAACACGAAATTGACCATCTAACCAGTTGAAGTTCTTACTTTCAAAGGCTCTTTTCACCGAGATGCATTTCTCCAGCGTTCGTTACATTTTGATACCAAGTTTTTCTTCCTAGTGACAAATTGAAATTGTCTTCTAAGTAGTACCCTTTATCAACAAATTGCACAACTATCGTTTGCTACAAAAAAAAAACACTATTTTGCAAATTAGTCAACTTCTGCGAATATTTGAAAATAGGTATTAACTGCTTGCAACAACTGTGAATGTTTCAGGGTTCACCTTTATATATAACCCAATGAAATAGTTATATATGCAAAAAGATAAGAAACTAGTAATTAATTTGCACTCTTCTCATAACCACACACTATGCAGGCCAGCATATTATAAGTTGGAAGATTATATTGAAGATAAAATGCTTGGCTCAATGCTGGTCCTGCTCCACAGCCAGAAGCGCGCACAAACTAATCTTTGAGCAGTTGTTAGACTCGCTGAATATTGTAAGACCATCCAATTTTCATTGTATAGACTCAATTAATTTAGCATTGTATAATTTCATGCTTTAACGGCACATGTGTGAGTACTGTGTACCTAAAACTATTATTTTTCTTTGACTTGAATGTGCCCTGGCGGTTGGGAGTGTCAGGCTCACTTAAAAGTCTGGCTGATGGTGCTGGATCACTTGGCACTCTTCAAAGTGGTTGAGCCGAATGGTGCTAGCGCAGGCGTCATATTGCTGAGCGAGCGCCGTCAGCTAGGACTGGTCATGTCTCAGCTGCCACGGGTTATTTCAATTATTTGTTCCTTTTTTTTTTTTACTTCGGACGCTTGATCGTGCAAGTCTTTCTATATCGTTCTCACATATATATATGTTTGTATAATTTTCACACGAATGATGTAACCATAACTTTGGAAAAAAACATTAATTTAAAAGAGTGTCCGTGGAGTTTCTTGCACGTTCTTCTCCATAGATATCTACGCTTTGGAACGTATAATTAGCTTCGTCTCTTTGGACAGACCGACCTTGACTATTCAAAAGTGCCTGTAATGGATTAATTGAAATAAGTGCTTTGAGTTTGAGTTGGAGTTAAAACCAGCCTGTTTTTAATTCGACCCTAATAAGTGACCATATTTTATGATGGTCAAAACTATTAAAACCACAAAGAACTATTAATAATACTCATGACAGTAATGAACTTTTTATCAGTTTGACCATAATAGATAACAAATGATTTTATGAGAAATAAAAAGAAATTGAAATAAAATTGAAAAAAAAGCGAAAAGTCAAAGCAAAGTCAAGCACAAAAAAAACCCTATTCTATGGGTTTTTTTTGTGCTTGACTTTGCTTTGACTGCTTAACCGGGCTTGCCTGTGGTGGCCTTAATATAATATTAAAGCCTGGGCTTATAAAAAACTTAAAAACTAAGCGACTACACGCTACGGGCACCCCCTGTGGGGTACGGGCCTCGGCTTAGGACGTCGCTGGGGGGAGGACAGCTAGGGACGGGCTGGATCGAACTAGATTAAATAGGGTATTTTATTTTTTAACGAGACGTTTTCCCTTTACCAAAAAACATATCATCTTCAACTATATTGGTTAATTTTATTTTAAATATTAATTACGAAACGTTATAAGGAGATTAGAAGCATTTCAAAAATGAATGGTATTATACATTTTTTGTATTTATACACTTGTACATTAATTTTAAAAAAATGAATTTAATGTACAAATAAAATTTATTTTTTATTTGTACATTATTTTTATTCCATAACAACGAACGACTTTTACATAAAACGGTTTTCAGACGGCTTCGTATGGGGCTTACCCATAGTACGGCGTGGTGGCCTGCGCCCGGTGAAGGTCGCGCGCGCACCTGCCTCCTGCGCCCGCGCCGCCACACGCTATCAGTGCGCGATAAGCGAGCCAATGAACTTGTCCCTAGCGCGAGCCGCGAGCCGCTAGCCGCAGCCCCATACACCGTGCACTGTTGCATACTGCACTCGCACATGGACATACATTCTGCATCTTACTACTTCAAAATACGAAAGTTTGGATGGATGGATGTCGCTTACTCAATTATGCCGAAAGGGCTGAATGAACAGATCTGGATGTTTGGCACAGAGATAGATTATAGTCTGGAATAGCACATTTTTTCGAGAGTGTTATCTGGATAATTTCCGACATTGACGCGCGAAGCCGCTTATGGTGAAGCTTCATGTTCCTAAGGGATTATAAAACTCAGGGCTGATCTTTCAAGCCCGGTCACTTTTATCCTCAGAATAAACAGCCCTTTCATATATTTTCAATACGAAATAAACCGTCAGTTTAAAAGATTTTTGATTATTCCCCAGATTCAAAAGTTATTTGACTGTTGAAATCAAGATATGCGCTGTTACATCATGTGGTCAGGAAAGGAGTGCAATCAAGAAATGCTTCCTCGGGGACGTTATGGAGTTTCTTGTCCGTTCTTCTCCATAAGAATCTACTTTTTGCGAATGGACAAAAAGAGTCACTTATATGTTAATTTTAAACTTTACAGTTTAATTTGACGTTCAAAAGTGCTTTTTAATGGTCTAGTTGAAATAAATGAATTGACTTTGACGAGCCATCGGGCCTGCTCCGATGAAGCTCTCCCATCCTACGAGGACGGAGCAATGGGCTCTCTCTTAGCTTCAGGTTGAATAGCCGCGTGCTCTCGTATCGATGCTGGCTCTGAGCTGTGGCCTGCGCCTAATTCTGCCAGCAATGTCTCGATCGCGTTAGCGTAAACGTCAATTTGTATTGGAACTGAATAAGCGCCGTCTGGTGACAATGACGGAAAACCTTTTTTCTATTTCAATACGATTCGACATAAGCGAACGTTGACGTTATCGCGATCGAGTAAGTGACGGCGCGGCGTGATGACTGCGAGTGCCGCTGAGGAGTGACCGGCTCCCGATACAACTGCCGGTCCATCCTGCCAACATCTCACCGTATAGGTAAGCTTGAAGTGACCACGACGAGAGCTGTCATAGTCCATACAAACGAGATGGATGAGCTCGCTCCATGCGTGAGCATTTAAAACATTCAACAACAACAAACAACAGCTGAGGTGGAGTGATCCACCTCAGCTTACGGTGAGATGTTTTTAAAATCGCACTGTTGACACGAATGAGCTCGCCAGCTGTATTTGCTAGATATATATGGTTACTTCAATTAGCTTTTAATTTTGAGTTCACGTGAAGAAAAATTCATAACCAAAAATACTGAAGTGACAACCCGAGTATCTTAACGTGATACTGATTAGTGTCAAAGCTACAAAAATATTTTGATGTGTTGAGAGTAATTGTATCAGTAAATGGGATGTTTTTGATCGTTGTTATTTCTGTTGTGGTAGTGTACGAGCTACACGTGTCGTAGTGATGGTGCGGTAAGTCAGTAGGTACTCGGTACTCGACGACTGGGCAGCGGGCTCTGGCGGGAATGCGTCGCGCGCCGGTGGTTCACCCCGCGCCGGCGCACACTCGCGCGCAAGGTTGCCCCCCCCACACTAGAACAGCGGCTCGTGCACGACCTATGACCAGCCCACACTCTCTGCTTAGCTTTACACTGAAAGGTGAAGGTCGACTTGGTCAAAGGGTCTTCTTAGGCATTTCACTTTATGTTTGCTATAGAAACTTGCATTTTCTTAATCGTGGAAACATTAGATACTTGGATTTTTGACTATCTGTCAGTTATCTAGGCCAATTCCCAGTAGTGCCGCATATTGGAACAACAAGCTCCCATCTAAACAGATAATCCTGTCCTCGTCAAGTCCTCAGAGATACACAATACACAGCGGCGGTTGTCTCAACCATGGAAGCTACTCCTCAGTTGTCAATAACTCCGTTGCATGACGCAGTTTACGCATCACATTCGGATCAATGGAGCATCCACAACGTGAGCGAGAAATGGCATTGAGGCGATCTCACGAAGAAACAAAACAAGAGCTTCAATTACAACGAGGCATTGTTGTAGACACGACACGTCCAGCCGGTCTATTCCGTCAACATCTTGCCGTGTAAGCTTAGGTGAAGTGAACATGAAGCGAGCTCCCAATCCATACAAACCAGATGTAATGACAGTTATACACGGTGAGATGTTTACAGAATCGCAACGTACAACACTCGCTCTTGAGTCTTCACACAACGACAGAAGTGCATCGCTTTGCATGTGGCGGCGGCGACAACGGTGACAAGTGACGACGTAGACAAGACACGATCAGCGGCCGCGCAT
This sequence comes from Mamestra configurata, assembly GCA_002192655.3. NCBI lineage: Eukaryota > Metazoa > Arthropoda > Insecta > Lepidoptera > Noctuidae > Mamestra > Mamestra configurata. The sequence goes on from NDFZ01005328.1 coordinate 64,203, forward strand.
CCATCGCGATCATGACTCACACACAAACAGGTTTAGCTACAGTGTGCAGTGTGCACTGGACGCGCGCGCTTCAAAGACCAGTCGGTACTCCGCAGTCGAGTGTAAGGCCTGCACTACACTACACACTCGATGCACTGCACCGAGAACCGAGTCAGAGGCTTTTTGCAAATAATTCGTAAGCAAATCACGTAATTCAAGAGCGATTCTTGAGTTATTAAGCGCTTTTACGATTAGACAATCGGACACACGAGACATGAACTTAAAGCGGAAAAACCTATATCGGAAGATAGACGAAAAAACAAAAAATTTAAAGGAAATATATTTTAAAAAACCCCACTGCAAAAAAACTAGTCCCTAAATGTGTCCAAATAAGAGAACTTTTCAGTCTGTTGAAACTTGGAGTTACTTTAGTTCAATCAAAAAAAATGTTGATTTCAGAGCAACAGCATCAGCATTTCGTGTTTACTCACGTTTTTTTATCCATCTCGTTTAATGTCGTGAGCGGTCATTTCAACCCGCACTGAGTCGCACGCGCACATCACACGCGCGTGTTGTATAGGACCGCGGCTGACGGCGGCGCGGCGGGCACTGCTGCTGGTGCGGTGGCAGCAGTGAGTCAGTGCTCAGTGGCGAGCGCGGGGACCTTGCGAGGTCTCTCCGGTTACGTGCGCTTGCCGGTGCGCGCGCCAGCCTCTCACAAGCACGCTTATTTGCTACGATAGAGGTCCGCGCCGCCAATCACTGTCCGCTCCTATATTACTTACAATGCAGTATTACCGACTGAAGACAGTCTGACGGGCCTGCGGACGGCGAACGTTGGGTGGCTCGCTGTCCGATCACCACCAGGCCAGGGTCGATGGCGCGGTGTGTTTCACGCGCGCCTCAAAGAGATGTCAGCATAGAAGACGGGGCCCGCTAGGGCCAGAGCCTACCAGGGCTGCGGAATTCGTTTGAAAGAGTCACCGCGGCCCTGGAACGCAAAGGGCTATAGAAGGAACACGGATGAGTTTTAGTCAGTAAGAGTCTGACATGCCCTTCCGCTCCACCCAGAGCGGAAGAAGTCATTTGATGATGTTATAACATTATATACATTATGTATATACATTATTTTCCAAACAGTTCATGCTTTTACAAGCCGAAGGCCTGTATCTGAGGCCAAGTGGTTACCGCCGCATTTGGTCGCAACACAAGCCATTGCTAAAAGCAATATAAAAGCCAAGCTAAGACAAAGCTGCAATGTTTATGTGCCTGTAATTATACAAGCCATAGCGTTCAAACCGGAACACAGCAACGCTGCTTGGCGGCAGAAATAAGTCCCTGGTAACACTTCCCCCGATCCGTTGAGCATAACGAATCCGGGGCAACTAAGATCCAAGAAGAGACTGTAGAGTCTGGTGGCTCATATTCCTTTATCCTACCATTACACTTCCCCAGAGTCAGAAGTCAGAGTTGGTCTCGTCGACACACTTAAACATTTTCATAAGAATAGGTATACAGGGGGGAATTTTAAAGTATGAGTGGATGACCAAATCCGAAGCTATGAGGAATATCAAAAACACTGAAAGGAGTCTCGAGCCCGATTTGGAACCCGGCCGCTACTCGGACACATCGACATCCAGAACGATAGAGCCTGAACTGAACTGGCTCTCAGGACTCGCCACCCTGGCGCCGCAGGAGGACAACTAACGGGCGCCACCGTTTAACCTTCATATTAAAATTATCGGGAACGCGATTTAGGTACCGGTGAGCTGTGTCGCCGACTGCACGCATAACACAGTCGGTCACGGTGTCAGGGAGCTGGCTGCGAGCCCGTTGACGTTGACCTGTGTGCCTGTGACACGAGTCGAGCGAAGCGGAGTGTGGCACCGCCCATCCCTATGCTAACTGTCGCCCTTCGGATGCGAACCTTCAGTATTCATTAAAATACGCATGTTTATAAGTGGACACAGCTTTATGTAATGTTAAGTATATAATTAGTTATTAACGGTCCTCTGTGTGGAACAGCTGTGACATCAAGCTGGGGAACGATGAGCCTTGCGTCATCGTCATAACTCATACCTGAGGCAGTGTACAGCCCTCAGCCGCAGCCTCATACCGCCGTGCTCGAACTGTTTGCTCACTAAACAATTCGATTTGGTTAATTAATTGTTGGTTTATTTAAATATTAACATAAATCAAATAGTTGACACAGTTTCACCGGGCGCGTCACGCGTCACGCCTCCGCGGGGTGATCAAACTCGCTCGCAAATATCACACATTAATTAGAGAATATAGTTTCAGCACATATTTACGATGTGCATATGTTAACATTTAGTTTGCACAAGTATTGCGGTGCACACAACACACATGGTCACAACACACTGCGTCTGGAGCACTAACACACATGACAGATGCACATGCACACTGTAACTACAGATAGACAAGCACTCCACTCCAGAGCGACTGTCCCGAGCCTCACACACTCAGTAACTGTAGCAGGAAACACAATGTGTTTATAAGAACATGACTGTACTAATCAGAAGTCAATATCTACCTACTCTAATATAAAACCCAATTAAACCACATTTTGATTAATAATTTAGTTTCATTGTAGCAAAATAGAATTTTACACACAGAAGATTTAACAGCAGATGTGACAGCAGTGTCTGTACCATTGACTGCACAAAAAAAGGAGGATTGTGTTCACAGTTTGAAATAGGAAACTGGCAATTTAAATCTACTATACATGTTTAACATTCAAGGAAAACACTTATAGGTGGATGAAGAGAGCCAGTTGAGTAGAGTTTGTGATAAGTGTTCACTGAATATTTGTTGATTAGGTTATCAATGTTACTACACAAGCCAGCAATTAATTTAAACAACATTTAATACTAATATTATCAGAACTCAGAGCTCAGTATGACGAGGTCTGTAACAGGCTGCTGTGATTACAGATTAGTTTAGCTTTCACATCAACCAGTTTGTAGAGATATCTAAACATTTGTTCCCGTTCCAATGTCCCTCGCTTCCAGAGACAGGTCTAAGGAACCAATGACTTGATTGGCACGTTGAAATGAATGACATGTTCTCTTTTGGTCCATAATCTCTAATTGATTGCAGACACCTAGATGTCAAACAATCACATTGACATTGCAGATTAAATGACTTCATCCAATCAAAGCTCATCTTATGACTGGCTATATCAGCTTCAGGTTTGGTGGCTGTGGCACTCACTCACATGTGCTTGACCTGAGTAGGGTCAAGCATTCAACAAGGATTATTTTATATATTTTTACTGTGCTCCAGGGCTGCTGTGTATGTTTCTAGTTAATTATTATGTAAATCAATGTTGGTTACAACTTGAATGTTTTCAAAAGTGCAGCCGAGTGCACACTAATGAGCTAACAATAGCTGCTGCTGACTGACAGACTGCATTATGTGTGTTCATGCAGCTGTACAGCAACAGCACTCTTACATTGTTGACCACAATGCTGCCAGACGGACAACAGACAGCCAGACAAAAGATAGTGATCAATGGGATGCTGTCACAACAGCCCCTGTCAATGGAGCAATGATTACGTGCTCTCATGCTCACCGCTCACCGTGTCCCACTCCTGAGATGCTGTTCACTGCCCTCTGAAGCTCCGCACAGAATGTTTATGTTGCGCACACACTACACAACCAATGAAACACTTGCAATCACTCATGTCTACACATTGCACTTCTGCCAAGTCTTATTATAAAACCCACAGATTGCTGTTTATATGAGTTGAAACAGTTGTTGACACAGTATGTATACACAGCTGACTGGTTCAAACAAAGAGGTCAGAGCTGCAAGTTAACATAATTATTGATTATAAATGCTAGTAGTATAACAGTGTTGTGTAAACACGCACGCGGCGTGTCGTTGCCTCACGCTGATGGGTGCAGCTCTCACCACACAAGCGGAGCCCTGCGCCGCGCTACGCGACTGTGGCAGCCCGGCGCAGCGCGCCACTGCGTTCACACTAATACTTCATGAAGGTGCTCCTCATTACTGCACTTAATCGTTATCACATCGTTGGCTTCAATTAACGCGAATTAGATAAACAATTGTGTTGTCAATATTCTGGTACATGGTCGCGCGAATACGTTGCGCACAGAGTGGCGGCACGGACACCGGACAATTTAAAATGACACTGGTGATGCTTTAGATGCTTACCATGACAGTCAGCAGTTGCGACCGAGCGGGCTCGGGGCGCCCGGCACGGGGCAGCGGCAGCGCGGCGTCCGACAGGTCGCGGGCGGCGGCGGCGCTCGCTCTCATGGGCGCGCTCGGCCTGGCTGCGGCGCTCCGCTGGGACACTCACACACCTCGGCACTTGTGGCGCACTCCTATGCTATCCTAGACCATCGACCCGCCGCACAGGGAGATCAACGAGGCGACATGACCAACACACACAGACTATAATGACTGACTGACTATTATTAACTAATTTTGTGTCGCGAATAGTGACGCCCGTACTTACAGTTTCACGGTCGCAATCGATGTACGATAGTTTCATAGGTTTTCAACAACGCCCCTGAGACGACCCACTGACCAGGTTTTCGATTTTGATTAATTGAAAAGCACAACAAGATAAGGAATAATTAATGTATAAGTAACAAGTTTGAAGCTTTTGCTTCCGTCTGATTGTGACGTTATAGCTCCGAAGATAAGCGGAGTTTGATAATAATTATATCGAATGATAACTTTCATAATAAAGTTTCCTCGAAATTTGCGACCGAATCTTTTCCAAAAAAAGTTGAACGAAGGAGTTCCTGGTTTATAATTATTGATGGTCAATCACAGACCAACTTCGGAAGGCGTTGCTTCACCTTGAAGATCAGCTTGTAGGGCAGGTTTTACTAGGCATGGTTACTTTTCTTAAAATATTACCTATTTAATTTTGGTTATCACTTACCTAGTTTTTGTTATAAATGATGATTAGCTCATAAGTAGGGACTCATAGTAACAGAACTTTTAAACTTTTTCATTTGTCATGTAGCTTTTCTTAATTGTTGCATTCTTTATATTGCTCAAGTTAACAGTTCGATCCGAGTTTTTGGGTTCAACGTTTTGATCGATAGTAATTGAGGGTGGATGATAAGCACATCACTAAAAGCTCGCATGAATGACGTATTTTATTGACAGTTATTTTGCGTTTTGTTATTGCAAAGCTTCTCAAAACGACAGTAGGTTAGTCTCAGTAAGTTATTTTAAAAACTTTTATAAAATCTCTTTATTCGTAAATCACCAATAGCTTGACAACATTATGTTGATAGAGCTTGAAAAAGCTATTTTAAATTGACATCAAGAGTGCACGGATTTTAGAGCTATCAACATTTAATAAGCTCTTACTAAACGTAACTTTTATAACGCAATGGGCTTGAAAACCAGACCAAAAGACAGACAGATGGACGGACAGCGGAGTCTTAGTAATAGGGTCCCGTTTCACCCTTTGGGCTTGGAACCCTAAACTCAGTCATATTATGGGCACACCTCAGTCCGGGGCCCTATTGGAAAGCTGAAAACCGGCCGAAAAAGTATCGGAGCACAGGTAGTTGAGTTTCGTAGCTATGACCACGGAACCGTACTACCTAGTGGCTATTTTAATATGTTGACAATCAACAAAAAAAAAGATAAACCAACTTCGCTGTTGTTGTTTTAATGGTGATTTTCCAAAAATAAAAGTATGTTAGAGCAGGAGTGGCGGGCGGTATATGTCAGGGTATGGAGTCCCTATTTCATTTGGGTAAACGAGACAGTGTCATCAATAACAGGGTTTTATTACACTATAAAAAATACACACACACACAATATAAACGATAATTCATAAAAATACAGTCATTCGAACAGACCTTTAAGGTCACAGCTCGTACAGCGCCAAGCCACCCAAATACACAGTGTATCAGCAAGCTAATACAGCTATGTGAAATATACAGCAGCGCTGTACCAGGTAAACCGACAGTCTTGTCGGGAGCAGGAGCTCTTTATTGAGTCTAGTCTGAAGATATGACTAAGACTAACTGGCACCTTTTTAGGGTTCCGTAGTCAACAAAGAACCCTCATAGTTTCGCCATGTCCATCTGTCTGTCCGTATGTCTGTCTGTCCGTCTGCGGTTCAGCTCAGAGACGCTTAGCGCTAGAAAGTTGAAATTTGGTACGGGTATTACATAGATATCAATCACCCCGACAAAGTGGTAAAATAACATCATGAAATACTTTTTTTTATACGGTGGGTAATTTCGGAAATCGGTGTTTTTCGTTTTTTGACACCGACTTCCGAAATTAAAGTTATTTTATACTTTGTACTTAGTGTTTTTTATTTGGAAGTCGGTTCAATTTCTTTGTAAAAAAGTTTATTATTTACCACTTTTTAATGGTAATCACAACTAAGTGGCACTATTCCTATAATGAGTGGCTACACTATATTGAGTTTAGGAATTATTTTGTGTGCCTTCGCAGACCAAGTTCAGACCAGCTCACAGTAAAATATCTAAGTACTTTGCTTTGGTAGGTAGGTACCTACTAGATTTTATTGATTTTAAGTTTAGGAGGTCACTGGTTTATCTTTGAAGTTCAACGTCCAATCGAATATAGCTATAACTAAACGCAACGTAAAAGGAATCATCAAGAGGTTAATCAAATCACACTATTTAATATTATAAATGCGAAAGTTTGCGAGTGTGTGTGAATGTTTGTTACTTCTACACGCGCAAATGGCTGGACCGATTTAGACCAAATTTGGTATAGGGATTGTTTGAGTCCCGGGAAAGGACATAGGATATTTATCCCGGGAGTATGTTCCCTTGGGATAATTTTCGACATTCACGCGGTCGGAGCCGCGGGCGGCAGCTAGTAAACAATAAAGTTATGCCCGAATAGTGATAACCCCAACAAAACATGTAAATTCAGGTTGACTTGTTTGCATCTGCGTACCCCTTCACAGCGTACCGGCGGCGTCATGTTATGTTATGAACAGAGGCGAGTTTTTTAACGTACCTACTCGATCGCGTTAACGTAAACGTTCGCTTATATGCTTATATCAAACTGTATGAAAAAAAGAGGTATTCCGTGAGTCTCACCAGACGAATACAAATTGACGTTTACGCTAATGCGATCGAGAACGTTAAAAACTCGCACTAAGGCCACTGGTGTCAAAAGGTGTAACAAAAACTGGTGTAAACAATAAACAGACATGCGATTTCAGCAATCCCGGGAGATTTGCTATCATTTATTGAAGAGGTCCGTTGCCTACCGCCGAGGTTCTTCATCAGATCTTCACCAAATTGAAACGGGACCAGTTTGGATACTAATCTCTTATAGGTATACTCTTCCAAACAACATAAGAATCATCCAAATCGGTTGACAATTGGCGAAAATATAATAAAGGCTAGGCTAGGCTAAACAAATTTTTTTTCTGGGATCCCAGCATCAGATCTTGACTTATACCTTCTATCATCATCTTGGCAAGATGAGATGTTGATTACCAGACACAATTATCTGAATTGCAATAGAAAGTATATGAAAAACATTGTATGTGCCTTTAAAATTTGAGGGTTAATATTGTTCAAAATATTATTATTATCTTACAATACATGATAAAAATTTCTGAATAACAGAATTTTTTATCATTGAAACTATAGGTTTATGGTAACTGAAATAAGAAACATAAGTTTGAGACTTGATATCCTCTAAATATATGGAAAATACCGCGTCAATGGTGGTCCCATATTTTGTTGTGGATTCTTGTTGATCATTATTCATTTTCAAATTCAATTTTAAATCCGAAAGAAAAGTTGTCAACCGCTCTGATTTTTTATCAGCGAAGTTGATGTTGAAATCGCCAGCCAAGATAAGTGGAAATTTATTACCATTTGTACCAAGTATTTTCGAACCTCCTTCAGTGTACTCCAATAAAGTGCGATGAATAAAATGCTCTACCTCATCCAATTTTGGTTTCGGAGAAATGTAAATTGCTACCATGACTATGTGTAGGCCATTTCTAAGTTTGCATAAGCACGCACAAATATCTCCAACAAATGAGCGCCTAACATTAACATCGCTAACGTGTGCAATATTTATTTCAATATTCGGAGTCATAATATAAGTAACATCATTATTATTCTAGTCGCAGGCTCGAACTCACTCGTCTAGTCGCACGCAAACAAATACCTTGCCGAAGTCTGCCGAACTGAAACGACGTTAGACGATGCACGGCTGTCAACGCCGCACCGCTGTGCCGGTCGGAGTGGGGGGTGTTAGGTTTATTTTCGTTACGGAATTAGGTACGTATGTACCAAAAAATTCAAAATACCTGCCAGAGTGGATAAATTCTCACCAAAAGGCGAAGTCGAAGCCCGGCTTGGCGGAGCTCTATGGTATAAAAAAAAACAACCACGAATAACGGGATAGCGGGGTCAGAGGGGCTTTTTCTTTTTTTTTTATGTTTGGGTAATCAGACTCTTACTGACTAAAACCTATCCGTGTTCCTTCTAAAGCCCTTTGCGTTCCAGGGCCGCAGTGACTCTTTCGAACAAATTCCGTAACCCTGCCAGGGGTTCTGGGGGGCTACTCTCTAAGCCCGGAGTCCGTAGTTTCGGGTTTAGTTGCGAGCGTATTCTAAGTAGTCCGTATTACTTACGTACCTACTTACGATTAGTTTCGAACCACACTAACCAAACCAAACTAAGAATGAATGACGGTAACTGTCAAATCGTGTTGTCATTCATTCTTAGTGGTTAGGAGATACGGACTAGAATACGCCCGCAACTAAGCCCGAAACTACAGACTTCGGGCTTAGAGAGTAGCCCCCCTAAATCGCTCGCTTCGCTCGTTCAATAGGACCCGCCATCCCCTTTCAACCTAACCTGTCCGAGTCGGGGTGCCCCATGTCCCGAGCTCGCTTAGCTTGCTCTTGAATCCAAGTTCTCCTAGTAACAGAAGTAACATTGCATTTCAGGAAAACAAGAAATAAAAATTTTAAGTGGACAACAATACGTGAAATCTTGTGTCCGTTGTCCCCGTTGCCCCCGTTGCCCATATGTACAAAAAGGGATAACAGTAATGAATTACATATATAACATTCTGTTGTCCCCGTTGCCCATATGTAGGTACATAAGGAAACAACAGTAAGGAATTATATAACGTTCTGTTGTCCCCGTTGCCCATATGTACATAAGGGGGACAACAATAAGGAATTATATAACGTTCTGTTGTCCCCGTGACGGGGACACAGATTACGGGGACAACGGGAATACACTGTTTTATAACGATGTCCCCGCTCCACGACAACTCTGTCCGATGGCGCACGGAAGTGCGTCACGTGTTTACTTGATGCGAAACACTAAAATTAGCTAAATCTAAAAAGGCTTACATTGTTAATAAACCAAATTGTAAAAGAATAACGATCGTACCTAAATGAACAATATTGTTTTAACAAATCGTTCTGAAATCAAAATAACATGTCATAATTTATACCTACTGAGAAGTTCAACGATTACTATTATTGAAAAAAGTTGCCAAATCAATTTGTGTGATTTATTAGACGATAAGTTATAGTAACAATCACTTAAATTATCACTAAGAAAAATAATTCAATTCTGTTCGCGTACATTTTTAACTACCCACAATTATAATTGATAACCAACTCCGACAAGTATGACAGATCGAGCGAAGCAAGCTTGAAAATTATTACTTCTTGTATAGCTTATGCTGTCAAAGCAAAAATTGAAACTAATCTTAACCGACTTCAAAAAAGGAGGAGATTCTCAATTCGTCGGAATCTATTTTTATGTGTGTTTTCCGACTAATTCTTTTTTTGTGTGAAAAAAGTCTACCCTAGACTTCCCGGGTGATCTCATGGCCATCGGGTCAGGATCTGATGATGGGATCCTGGAGAAATCGACGGCAACCCTCGAATTTTACAGGGACATACAATTTTTCATAAATAAGAAAGTATAATTCGTATAACGCAATTCAGATATAAAATTTATGCCTGGCAATCATCATCTCATGTTGCTGAGCTGATGATGGAAGGTATAAGGCAAGATCTAATGATGGGATCCCAGGCAAAATGTTTGGTCAGCAATATTTTCAACCGATTTGGAAGATTTTTTTTTGTTTTGAAGAGTATTTTCTCGGACTGGCCAAAACACAATCAGATCAAAATAGAGTTATTAATATCAAATAAGTCACGTGATTGCTATTTACTAATTGTCATTTTAATAATGAAATCAAGATCTAGTAGCCCAACCCACATGTATGGAGAACACAAATAAATATTAAACTAAAAGAGCCCAAGCTGTGTGGAACAACCCAAATATAAGACAGAGCCAAAAACCATTTTCTTAAATGTGGACCAAGCTATCTGAAACGTTTTTGTTTTTTTTTAAATCTGATTGACCTTAGTAAAATACATGTTTCATTAAAACAGTCCAGGCCACCCAAAACGTTTTTGTTTAAAAATAATATGTGCACTCTCCGTTGAATAGATATATTTCATTATAATGGTCCAAACCACTTAAAATGTTTTTGATTTAAATAAATGTCACCCATCTCGGCAAAATATAATATTCATAAGAAAGTTCCAAGTCAACTGAAATATTTTTGATTTAAAAAAATATACTTGACGTCAGCCAAATAAGTAATTCCTTAAAAAGTTCCAAGTCATCTCATCAGTAACGTTTTTGAAGGAATATTTTACCAACACTAAATAGGTACTTGATTCTTCAAAAAGTTTCTAATTATGTACATTGAATATTTTAAATTATTGCAATATACACATAATACACCGACTAGAAATATCTTAAACAATATATCTCGTTATGTTCATTTGTTTCCTTAATAAATTCGATTTTAATCATGAATAATAACAGTAATTAATAGTTATTTATGACACTAGTGCGGTAAGTTGGTTTTTACAAACGAGTAGACGAATGTAAGCCCGAGACGAAGTCGAGGGCTTACCATAGTCACGAGTTTGTAAAAACCAATTTCCGCACGTGTGCCATACAACGTTTTTCAACACATTTACGAGAAAACAGCACATTACATTATAGGTAAATTAAACTAACTTTTAGTTTTTAGATACAGTCGGAAAGTCGCAACAATCTTTGACGTTTCTTATATGAAAATAGCGCGAATTTGCAAATGGCGCCACATGCGCGTGGTGAAAATTAGAACTACATCTTTCGCCTCATGTTCTCTTTAGTTTAAAATGAGAAAAACGTATTGAGCAAAAGCGTTTTCAAGGAGGTTCGATCATTCAGCTATTTTGTCCAGTAATGTGAAACTACTTGGTGGAATTCTTATATTTTGTAATGATAATTAAAAAAAAACCGTAAAAAATACGCACGGCGCTATACAACGAGGAGTGCGGTAAACTAGTTAGATGAGAGTACCTAATTTACCGCACGTTCCATTGTATGGTGCGTCATTTTTTACATTCGAATAATGTATACAGGTTTTGTAAATGCCTTTTTTGAGCAAATGTGTTGAAAAATATATAACAAATCGAAAGATGTTCATTAATTAATGAATTTAAAGTTAATTGGCTAAAGACCAAACATATCCAAGTAAGAAAGGATAATGTACGGTCTCTTATTGAGGAATATCAAGAGTCATAGAGCGAAAACTTTACAGGAAGCGTATTTTCTTTAATTAAGCTCAGAAGTTCCTCTCTGGCCAGACGGACCCCGGTTAAATTAAATTATATAAAGTCAATGTTCAGTCTAATTTCTGAGGATTGTCTGTCATTTTATTAACCGACTTCAAAAAAAGGAGGAGATTCTATGTTCGAATACATGTATTTTTTTTTAATGTATGTTCATCGATTTCTCCCCATTTATGGACCGATTCTCTAAATTATTTTTTTTATTTGAAAGAATATACTCTTAAGGTGGTCCCATTGGCACCAAGTCAGGATCTGATGATGGTATCCCAGGGAAATCGAGGGGAACCCTTAAATTTTAAAGGCACATACAGTGTTTTTCATTTACTTTCTAATGCAATTCAGACAATTGTGTCTGGTAATCAACATCTCATCTTGCTAAGATGATGAATTTTATTCCATAAATATGATGATAGAAGGTATAAGTCAGGATCTGATGCTGGGATCCCAGGAAAAAATATTGTTCAGCGATATTTTCGCCAATTGTAAACCGGTTTGGATGATTCTCTTGTTGTTTATGTATGTATGTGTATTTATCCAAACTGGTCCCGTTTCATTTTGGTAAAGATCTGATGAAGAACTTCGGAGGTGGGCAAAAGAACTCTTCAATAAATAATAGCAAATCTCCCGGGATTGTTGTAATCGCATGACTGTTTATTGATTACACCAGTTCATAACATAACATCACGCCGGTACGCTGTAAAGGGGTACGCAGGTGCAAACAAGCCAATCTAAATTAACATATTTTTGGGGTTATCTATTCGGGTATAACTTTATCTTTTATTAACCGATCTTGATGATACTTTTGCGTTGGGTTTAGTTATAACTATTTTGCATTTGCTTCGGACGGTGAACTTCAAAAATAAACCAGTGACCTCTTCAACTTAAAATCAATAAAATCTAGTACTAGAAAAAGTAAATATTTTACTATGAGCTGGTCTGGCACTGGACTACGAAGGCACATAAAGTAATTCCTTAACGTCAAACAGTGTAACCACTCATTATGGGAATAATGTTACTTAGTTGTGGAGTATCATCACTAAAAAGTGGAATATAAAAACTTTTTTACAAAAAAATACAATCATAATAAAAAAACCATGAATTTATTTACATAACTATCTTAAAACTATTTACTTAAAGTATTTATATCTACTAAACCTAAGTATGTACATATACAAAACAAAGTACACTCAGGCGTCAAAGTATCGCTGTCATCCGGAAACCTGCCCGGAAGACTGGCAGCATTGCCACGTTGAATGGCAATGCTAATTCTTTGAGCAAAGAACGAGCCAGCCCTCTGGTCACACAAAGTGTCGATCAGTCGGCGAGATATGTCCTTGAAAAGGAGACGCGCACTCGGACCCCATGTACCAAGCGTTTCGTCCCCAAACGACTCAAAACTGTAATTCCCAATAAGGTTACAGTATTACAAATTTTAATTTCTGAAGTCGGTGTCAAAAAATGAAAAAAAACAACCAAAAATACCGACTTATAATTATTTTATACTTTGAAGTGTTTTCTATTATGAAATCGGTTGTATTTTTGTTTAAAAAAGTTTTATTTACAATCCTGCAGGGCATGGATTGGGGTCCCATTATGTTGTTGTTCTCAGGGTAGTGAGCTAGGAAACACCGGACTCAACTAGATTTATTTGACAAAAAACATTGACGTGTAGGTAAATGAGTTGGGTAGGTACTTGTAACTTATTTTCAGAAATAAATATCATTTATCATCATGATCCGTTCGGAACCCTTTGCGCGCGAGCCCGACTCGCACTTGGCCGGTACCTCAGTCGGCAAAAACGGAACCCTTATAGGATCACTTTGTTGTCCGTCTGTCTGTCTGTCTGTTTGTCCCTCTGGCAGGAGGAATCAAGCTGAAATTAATATCAAATACTCAAGTCTGATACCCCTTGGAGCATCGACAAAATTAAACTTCTTAGTCAGCGCAATATAAAGATAAGACCGTTTATAGCGTACGTTCAGACGCTCCCAAGGATATCAAAACCACAGACTTCCCTTTGACCTAGAGTCATAAAATTTGGCAAAAAAATTGATTTTACAGTACAGGAAAAAGTCTGAAAGTTGTAGATTTGTAAGTAGTTTTATCATATAAAAAAACATGAATGCGGGGCAGTCTTTGGGGACTGCCGTTAAAAGTGAAAACTAAGCGAAAAAGAACAAAACATTTTATTCAACAACAAAGTTAAGTTGTCCTTCAGACTTAGCTGCTATCTTTTTATTATTTATTCCGTTTGTAATGTACCTATATTTGGAAAAAATCGGAACCCTCGGTGCGCGAGTCTGACTTGCACTTGTCCAGTTTTTTTTAAATGAATCTTTATCATAACACGCTAGAAAGAAGAAAAATTACGTGTCAGTACCTACTGTTGGTCGTTGAGGAGTAGTTTCGTCTGGACTTCTGAAGACAATAAATCAGCACAAATCATCATGAAAATTGACTGTCGCATCGCGCGTCGCATCACAACTGCCACAGGATACTACGGTACGTCGTGACATTCCACAAGATGCCACATGGCACGCCGCGGCAATCATTTTAACAAAATACATAACTAATTTTACATTAACACAGTACTGAACTGAAAGAGTGAGTGGCATGCCGCGGTATGATACGGTGTGCCCTGTTTTTATATTTCTATGGGTGTGCCGAAGCGCGCCATGCCATACAATGTCGTCAGTGGGCCCGGCCCTTACAGTCGCGAATGCACCCTAATGACGAACGAACGGTGTGATGGTTTTCTAAGTAGTAAGCGTACGATTTGTGAATATTTGATATTTGAAATAAGAAGGTACAAGTGCTTAGGTCTCTCGTACTCGTACTTAATATGGCAAAGAGATTTTTGATTAAACTTTTTATCCGAATGCGGATTAAACTATTAAAAACAATAATCTTTTCGTACGTCTCAGCTCTCAGTCGAGGCGCAAATATTTTTCAGTCTCAAATCTGCTAGTCAAAACAACACAACATGTAAGTATTTTATTGAAGTACTTCCTTTTCATTCACAACGAATTTTTTTTTTTAATGTTTATTATCACTAAACTAGAAAGAAACTCAAGTAGGTAGATGAAAATTACTGTAGGCGGGCAGCCCTATCGCGTGTTTATGTACCGCGCGGCTGTAGGTAGGTAAATATTTCAAAGACAGGGCCGAGTCACAGTATAGATATCCATACTGTGCCACCGCTGCCGCGCTGTCATGGGGGTTGGGGGGGGGGGGCATGGGACGCAGATGTGCGCCTGATGGCTGTGACGAGCTGCATTTACATTCGATATTGAATCTCTCCTATTATGGGTGGATGGATTCAATTAATTACTTGAAATTGGTAATATGAAACTAGCTAGGTAGGTAGGTACCTATATAATATTATGTAGGCTTTTAGACAATATCTCGTTGTTGTAGTGGTCACCAGCTCTCGTTGATAGCGTAGCGTAGATACTGAGCGTGGGCGTGAACTCCTGACATAATATGTAATTACAAAAAATAAATCCTGAGAAGAGGATGGATATTTCCTAAAATATATTTTTTCTGGTAGCAAAGCAGCATGGAATTTGGATATGGGCCGTTAAGTCACGCTCAAGGTATCATGGTCACGCGCATACATACTCACTATTGCCTACGCCTGCGGGGGTACAGGTGTGATGTAGCTAGTTTAGGAAATGTGGAACCTTTGCACACAAGCATTACGGTTACGGCCCATCGGATCAGCTAAATCGCGCTTTTTGAAACTATATATAAGAAAGTTTAGGTGTAGATAAGTAGCGAGTAGCGAGCAATGCGACGCAGTTATCGCTGACAATCTGCGAGTCCCGCGTCGGGCGCCATTACATTACAGAGCGCCCACTAGAAAATTGAATCGGGAAGCGCACACGCTCCGCCGCGCGCTGATGGAAATGTATCGCAGCTCTTCGTTATCGCGCCGCGACAGTCACGCGGGCGGCGAGGCAAGGGACACTGCGCGACACGGTGCGGCACAGTAAACCACAGCGTGCCGGACAGGCGACAGTGTCTCGGCATGCAGGAGGCCGGCGACTCGTGTGGCGCCATCGCCTTTGCGCTCATCTACTTCACGTTCTTCCTCGACAACGTGCTGCTCACTGTGCTGGGTCAGTGTGACTCTGTTTCAGGGCGCGCAGAAAGGTGGGCCGGTACCAGTCGGGGGCTGCGTTGAATATTCCTTAAGTGCTCCCGTAACTTCCGGTACAAGTGTGCGAGGGAACACGTGGTGGTTTTGATCAGCAGAAGTCAGACAGATCCCTCCGTCCGCCCTAGGGCGGAAGATTTTCACCTCGTTACCAAAAAAAAAGTGATAATTTGATTGTGTTTGTCGCGGAGTGCTAAGTGCTGAACTGCTGACAGTGTCGCTAAGGATTAGGGTATTTCTTGCTAAGGGCATGTTATGAGGAAGAATGAAACGCTTGTCACAAAAATAGTTGTGAATATAAATGTAGACGGATGAGAGGAAGAGGCAGGATAGCGTGCAATGGTGGTTGACAGAATGTGTGAGCTGCTGAGTCCTGGTAGTGTGTGGACATGTGATGAGGAAGAATGATATACATGTCTTATTACCTGTGTTATGAATATAAATGTGGATGGATGGAATGGGAAGGGCAGGCAGATGGACGGCTTGTGTGTGGGTGGAATTATATGAAAGAAAAGGGAACCAGTGCTAGCGTGATGATTGACAGAACCCCGCGCAACATGCGACAGTGCAGAATTTGGGTGTGTATTGGCGTGTGTTGGCAGTGCCCATCATCCCGGACTGGCTGCGCGGCGAGGCGCTGGCGCTGTGGACGCAGCAGGACGCGCCGCTGGCCAGCCTGCTCAATCACACCGTGCGCCACATCGACACCGATACAGGTACCCCGCACCTGCTACTAACGCCACTATCCAGCTAGACTGTAGACTGTACACTGATAGACTCGTCGCCAATCTGAACAACAACTACTTAACATTTCATGTGGTCCTGATAATAACTAAATAAAAACGATATGATTACAAATATTATTTTAATAATCTTCTATCTATTCAAAAGCAAAAGGTCATTCACTCACTGATTAATCGCGAAATCTCAAAAATTACTGGACCTACGAAATGAAATTTGTAACGAACTAAGAAAGGATTTTAGGAAACTTTCCCCGTAAGGGGGAAATAGGGGGTGGAAATTTGTATGAAAATTTTCATTCCTTGAGCCAATTTACTTGGAACTTAGTACAAATACTGACCTAAGTGAAGTATGAAGGTTAGTATTAGTTTTTCATAACTTCCCCCAAAAGACGATTTATGTGTATTTATGTGGGTGTGAAAGTTTGTATGGGAGAATCTTATTCCTTGGGTTTATAAACCTGAAACTTGGCACGAACGCTGACCAACATAAGTAATAACACACATTAGTTATTATTTATTATTAGTTTAATAAGTTTTTCAAAACTAATTTAACCTAATGGATCTTCAGAGGGTGTTAAAGTTTGTACGGAAGAATCTCAACTCTTGGTCCGATGAAGTTAAAACTCGGCATTAAAAAATAATATTATTTTTTAAATCTATCCCTAAAGGGGTGTTAAGGGGTGTTGAAGTTTTTAGGGGAAATTGGTATGAACAATCTAGAAGAGGAATAATTAAATTAAACCAACATCTAACGAGACGCAACAGTTACGCAAATTATGCAGTCTCAGTGGCAAAAATTGCTGGGCAATCAACAAAAATGAGATTAATTTTCCAAAACTACCTTAGTGGGGGTGTTGGAGTTTTTGGAGTACCTACTAAATCCGCGCGAACGAAGTCGCGAGCGAAGTGCTATCTTTTATCTAAATGACCTAATATTATAAAGAGTAAAGATTTATTTGTTTCTTTGTTTGTTACGATTTGGCCCAAAATCTACAGAACCAATTTTAAAAATTCTATCGCCATTGGTAAGCTACATTATTGACTTACAACGTAGGCTTTATTTTATTTTCGAAAAAAGAGATCTTAAGAAAATTGCAGGAATGTAACCCAAAGTAGCAAAATTTTGCCTAATTTAATTCATTATTTGGCGTGCGCTGAGAAAATTATTGATGATACATAAAAGTAATGTACTACATGATTAAAGTACTCATTGATACCTATAAAAAAAGTCCGCGAGCTCACAATGACCGCTATTATGTTCAAATTATTCAATCAAAACCAGGGTGGAATCGAAAACTGGTGATTTTGGTATCATGATATTAATCCTTATCCATTTAAATGGTATAATTATGGGATAATTTAGGTTGATTATGTACATGTAAATTACTTTTTAAATAATTCAAATTGGACGTTTCGTTTAAAAAATACGACGGGTATAAAAATACTTAAAGTAAGAAAAATGTTGCGGTTTGAGCGAACACGAAATTAATTAATTGAAACACGGCATTAATCAATGATTTCGATACAAAAATAAGAATAACAAATGTTTGCATTTTTCGAAAATAAACCCTAAAAGGGAAAGGGGTGGAGAAGTTTTAAGGGGAAAACATTATTGCTTGCTCCCATTTACATGGGAATTGGAATGATAAACTTAAAGTGGGATAATTAAAACAGATCTAACATTTTTTGCATAATCAATCCCTGACGGGTTGAACGGGGTGAATAGTTGTGTTAATCCTGAGACCACAGAATCAGCAGCAGAAATGGCTGGGTAATTAATGAAAATCGTTGTGCTTAATTTTCCAAAACTAACCTTTAAAAGGGGATAGAGCGGGCATTAAAGTTTGAGTGGAGTACCAACTAAATCCGCGCGGACGAAGTCGCGGGCGAAGTGCTAATAAAAAATATTTCGTTAACATTTTATTAAGTTTTATATATTTGTATGGGCGACACGCTGGCCCAGGTGGTGGGTCGCAGGCGCTGGTGGGGCTGGTGTTGGGCGCCAAGGCGGCGGCACAGCTGCTGGCGGCCCCACTGGCCGGCGCCGCCGTGTGCCGCCGCGGCGCAGCGCCCGTGCTGCGCGCCGCCACCGCCACGCTCGCCGGCGCCGCCATCGGTAACTACTTCGTGTTTGCTGACACTGTCGGCACAGCCATTAAGGCACGAACCCACCGCGGCGCACGGAGACGCTACGCACGTGTGTTAAGCTTCGCTTTGTAAGAAAATGTATGTGATTGTATCCACTGCAACCCACGAACATGCTACGCATCAATTGACGTCATTAGTACATGCATGACTTGCTCGAATATGGCGCTCTATGAATATATCGCTATGTTAGATGACAAACTAACCTATGTTTCTTCTAAAGCCCTTTGCGTTTCAGGGCCGCGGTGACTTTTTCGAACAAATTCCGCAACCCTGGCAGGATCATTGCCACCTATCTTATATATAAATGAAGGAAATAATAACTACTTGCTAAAAGGCTTCGATGGCTTTGTTTTCCAAGGGGGCTTGGAAATAAATTCAAGATACGCCAATGATTAATCAGGGTATTAAAAAGTGAACCTCAGAAGTTCTCAAAACATTAAAAGTAGTCGTTAAAATAAAATAAAGCTAATATTTATTGCTTACTTTTATCAGGCTATTAGTAATTGCCAGTAGGTACCTGTTGTGGATAATTAACTTAGTTAAATGTATTTTTATTACTTCCATAATACGTAAAAATAAACTTAATGTAGTACCTAGCAAGTGAACCTAAATTAACTATTCAGTTAAGGCCATGATATTTTCGTTACGCTTCCGTGTTTGGGTCACAATATTCATAAAGGACCAAATTTCAACTGAATCGATCCAGTAGATTTGGAGAAAATCATTTGTAACAGACGGGCACACAAGTTATCCTATATGGGTACAGTTTTTCTTCGTGGAGGTTCGTGATCCTCACAAGAATTGCTCATCTGTATTTTTGGACACCCAACAAGCATTTGACAAGGTATGGCACAATCCTCTGCAAAATTAAGAAAAGCTTACCACATATATTTCAGATGTTGATGAGATCCTACACGTACCTACGCACCTCTCGGATAAACGTTTATTATATATTTGCCCATCATGAGTGGTTGTACTATTTGCCGTTATCTAATGAGTTGCTTCGTGTGCCTTCGCTGTCCAAGTCCACACCAGCTTATAGTTAAATATCAACTTTGTTTTGGTACTAGTTTTTATTGATTTTAAGATGAGGTTATCTTTGAAGTTCACAGTACAGTGCAAATGCAATATAGCTATAACTAAACCCAATGCAAAAATAATCATCAAGATCGGTTAATGAACAATAAAGTTATGCCCGAATAGATAACCCCAAAAACATGTTAATTCAGGTTGACTTGTTTGCATCTGCGTACCCCTTCACAGCGTACCGGAGTGATGTTATTTTATGAACTGGTGTAATCAATAAACAGACATGCAATTTCAGCAATCCCGGGAGATTTGCTATCATTTATTGAAGAGTTCCGTTCTGGAAAAATACTCTTCTAAACAAAAAAAGAATCAACCAAATCGGTTGACAATTGGAGAAAATATCGCTGATCAAACATTAAAATTTGTTCTGGGATCCCAGCATCAGATCCTAATTTATACCTTCCAGCATCAGCTCAGCAAGATGAGATGTTGATTACCAGGCACAAATATCTGAATTGCGTTAGAAAGTAGGTATATGAAAAACATTGTATGTGCCTTTAAAATTTGAGGGTTGCTCTCGATTTCCCTAGGATCCCATCATCAGATTCTGACTTGGTGCCAATGGGACCACCTCAGGAGTATAGGCTTTCGAGTAAAAAAGAATCATCAAAATCCATTCATAATTGACGGAATGATCGCATAACAAAAATACAAAAAAACACACACAAGTCGAATTGATAACCTCCTTCTTTTGGAAGTCGGTTGAAAATGAATATGTAGGTATTTCTAACGCGTCTTTCTTTATTTGGAGTTTATTGTAGGTACTTGTTTTTACCATTACGGCACTATAAGGTCTATTGTAAAGAACCATTTGTTTTAAGAATTATATTGTTTTGTTTATGTCTAAGTTTGATGCCAAAAAAAAACAAAAAAATATAAAGCAGGTAAGATTGAAGGACAAACTTCACTTAGTCGGTGAAAAAATGTTCTCGTTGTCTGTAATCGTAAAAAATGATTTTTTATAATAGTATGATAAAAATATAAATTCCCAATTTTCAGACTTTTTCCTGTACTTGTAGGTACTCTACGATCTATCTTCTAGCCAAATTTCATTAATCTAGGTCATACAACGGGAATTAAATCTCAAGGGAATCAAAATTTATAGGGAAGTACCCTTTAAATTTTGATTTTGATTTTTTTGAGAGTGTTGAAATATACGTTTTATGGCCATATTTTTTTGTACGTTAACTTTTGAGTTTGATTTTTCACAGCTTCAAGGGACTGTTGACCTGAGTATATGGTTTTAATTTCAACTCGATACCTCCTCACGTGTTTCAAAAATAAAGGCTCTTGACAGGTAGACAAACGGACGGACGGACAGACAGACAGACAGACAGACGGACAGACAGACAGACGGACAACAAAGTGATCCTATATGGGCTCCGTTTTATCCTTTTGAGGTACGGAACCCTAAAAACGAGAAAAAAAATACAGCTTTAATCAAATGTTTCTACAGGGCCCAAACTTGATTCCTAGTGATTGTTATGCAAGTAGTAGGGATTATATTGCGTGCGCAGTGTTCATGTGCGTGAGCGGGCGCGGTGGCTGGCGCGCGGCGCTGTGCGTGGCGCTGGGGCGGGCGGCGCACGGCGCGGGCGCGGCGCTGGCCAACGTGGCGGGGCTGGCGCTGGCGGCGCTCTGCAAATTTAGGCTTATCTTATTGCTAAATAATTGATGACTTACTTCTAAACTTATAACTATGGTGTTGCAGGCGTGCTGGTGGGCTACCCGTTCGGCGGCGCCACGTACGCACTGTGGTCGCGTGGCGCTCCTTTTCTGCTGATCGCCACCGCGCTCAT
>NDFZ01005328.1:98701-166767 GCA_002192655.3 Mamestra configurata
CGCGCCGGAGCGCCGCCCGCGCATGCGCGAGCCGCGCGCACCCGTGTACTCGATGGGTGCGCGGCTAGGCTTCGCGCTCAAGCGCCCGGGGCCGGCGCCCAATGCGTACGCGCTGCGCCTGGGCCCTGGCACGCCCGCCTACACGATGGGCGCGCGCGTCGGCTTCAACGCCAAGTCCAAGTCGCCTGGGCCCGCCGTCTACTTCCAGCAAGACACCAACGTCTACAAGTGCAAGTGAGCTCCGCATCTACTTATACAATACAATACTTAAATACATACTTGCAAACACAACTGTTTTCAATGTCAACATAAAAGCTTTTCATTCTAATAATATGAATGTTGATGAAGTTCAATATCCAAATTTTAATTGTATTTTTTACTTTTTCTCGACATTTTTTCGAATTGTACCAAAATACATTTTTTACAATGAAAAAATAAAGTTGATATCCGTAGGTATATTGAATATCCAGTATCCGGCCGGTACCTACCGGCTGAATATCCGTCTTATGTTTGGAGCGGGAATTTCGCTTGTTTCCACTGTAATTGTTTGTCTCGAGGAGTAGCGTCGTTACAGTAGTGGCCAGCCAAACACCTGGGTACGAATGTTGTGTTCGCAGCTGTAAAGGTCCATACGATTCAGACTGATTGATAAATAAATGAAGTAATGAACCCGGACAGTGGCGTTAAAGTCTGCTTAAACATTCTGACGACATGTTTGCGTATTTTATTTTATTCGGATTTCAAAGTCTGTACAGATATCTGTTCGTACAAGTCTGTTCCGTGTGGAGTCACCATAGAGCGATATTGATGTGTGTGCGTGTGCAGACAGCCGGTGTTCTCGCTGGGCGCGCGGCTGGACGGCGCCGGCAAGCCCACGCGCACGCCGGGGCCCGCCGCCTACCCGCCCAACCTCTACAACATCAAGAAGGTAACCACCACACTCCTCGTCAGTGTCCAGCTCCAGTACAGGCACACTATTGTGTCGTGACGCGGGATACACCAGTCCCGACTCTGTTTCCCGATAGCTATGTCACCGGAAAATGGCAAACGCCGTAAGATTGTAAAATAGCGCGTGAAATTGTTAACTATTTTTTCTAAATAAGACACGGATATATTGGAAACTTGAATTTGGATGGGATTTATTGTATACAAAACGATTTTTTCATAATATATCGAGTAATTATAATCTAATCAAGATCTTTTACAACCTTACGGAGTCTATTTTCCGGTGACAGCTATAGGTAACCTTGGGGTCTTTATAGAAAGAAAGAAAGAGAGTTTATTTGCGACAAGTATGACGCATACAAACAAAGCTAAATTACAAAAGTTATGCAAGTTGGGAAAATATACGTCACATTTGTGCAAAACGGCCAAGAGTGAACAGGTTACTAAACTTTTAGGCAAGCGTGCTCCATCGTCGCTTCCCACCCGGTGGAGGTCAAACGCAAGCCTACCCATAGATAATAAAATAAAAGCTTGTACAATAAGTAAATCCGTTGAAGCCTGTGTCATATCACAACGAGTTCTGTTTGCTTAACACTGCGCCAGAAGGCGTCCCGACCCTACACAGCACAATCGTATGAGGGATGTTCTCGCTGAACGTCTTCTTGTTGTGCTGCCGGCGTATAACGTAGCTTGTTGTTAATGTCACCAGACTCCGTTGCTTGTTAATGTAATCCATACTAATATTATAAATGCGAAGTTTGTCTGTCTGTCTGTTACCTCTTCACGCTTAAACCGCTAAACTGATAGAATAATATTTAAAATAACATAACCCTCCTTCTGGCGCAGTCGGATAAAAAGGGTAGGACATTTGTAAAGTGAATCAATAAAAAAGGACTAAATGACTTATCATGTAAATCGTTGTAAGTTAGAAATAAAGAATATTTATGCATTTTTGACCAAGTTTTTATCGTGAGAAAAGGGCTTGAAGGGTTTGAAATAGGGGATGAAAGTTCGTATGGGAGTGCGTCATTATTGAAGCTTAGCGTTTTTGAAAAATTGAATTTTAAAAATAAAAATGGCTGCCCAAAGTAACTATTCCGCGCGGACGAAGTCGCGGGCTAAAGCTAGTAATCTATAAATAAAAGGGAACCTGGCTCACTGACATATCAACGCACTATCTAAACTACAGGGGTTAGGAACATGGTAGATTCCTTTTATGATGTAGGAGAGCACTAAGTAGCTATTTTTGAAAATTAAACTTTTAAGAGGTTTGAAAAGGGGGAAAATCATTTGTACGCAGACGAAGTGCTAGTGTTTAGTATACAAGTGGACTGTTTAGCATAGTACCTACCTGTGTACGTATGTACCTACGTCGAAATACTTAACAATTCATCAGACAATAAACTAAAAGGGTATAGCGACAGCTGGCATCAGACGCTAATTCATCTCGTTTCTGAAAAGTACATCGACACAAAACTTTGCTTACAGTCTGTCAAGCGTGAACTGGTGTGATTGTTGGACTGAGCTCAGCAGCCAGCCGGATCACTTGACTCGCATTCCTTTCGACGCTTCGATACTTTCAGAAAGCGATTGACTCTGATACTACATGTGTATGTTGTAACATTTCAGAACCCGTACTCGTACTCGTTCGGCACGAAGCACGGCGACTACGCGCCGCCGCTCATCGTCAAGGAGGACACCATGGACTGTCTGTAGCTGCAGCGTGCTCGCGCCCACACTGGCGGCCGCGAGTGACCCACGCCAGTCCACGACTGTTCTTAGTGGTGTTCGGCTATGTGTACATGACCAAACATCTTCAGCATTGAACTGCGCTAAGGTCACTCAGTCCGGTCCAGTGGAGGAACGTCCGCGTGGTATTAGACATCGAATCATTCGGAAAATTATGTACCTACATTGAACTGTGAAAGTATTTTAGCTAATCGCCAATTATGTCCAAGTGTCTGTTTGTATTTGATTATTGTTGTGGACCGAGTGGTTTCGAATATTTTGTTATGCAATTCCGGTTGAGTTTAAATCTGTAACTGTGACATATGTCTCGACAAGGTGTATGGAACAAAGGTTTCTTAGATGTTTTTACATTCTTCCATGAAACATGGAAGTCCTCGGCTGACGTCGGTTTAGTCGTCGCGCTAATGTACCACGTTTGAACCAGCTCGTGTAGCAACGAGAAGACATGTTCTTCTGCACACCATAATCTTTCCGCCCGACACATAAGAATAAAAATAATGCAATTTCTAACGAAGTTTTCTTAAATAAGTTTTGTTTCGATTGTTTATTCCGTAGACTTTGTTCAGTAGTGTGTGTTGAAATACAAATCATATAACTGGCAATGTTCGAGAGCTAACTCTTTGTACTTAAATTGTTTTGTGAACTGTTTTGATATGAAGTCTTTGTGATTGCAATAAATCTATATTTCGACAACTTGTTTATTGATTACTAATTAGTAGCTAGTTACATCTAACATTATTTAATCACTATAAATACTCAGTCCACGAGTCGCACTGCCACTGTCTACAAGGTGCACCAGATTTGCTGAAGGTTGAAACCGGCCGAGTGTTGCAGCCTGTGAGTGTCTGATGGCGGGTGTAACGTTACATCTTAAATGCAGACATGATGTAAGAAATGCGCTTATAAGCAATCGAACTTATTTCGAGCTATGGTTATCACAGAAAACCTTTCATGTACATATCAGCAGTGAGATTCTGTAAATACCTCGCCGTGTAAGCTTAGATGAAGTGAACATGAAGTGAGCTGTCAAGTCATACAAACGAGATGGAATGAGTGTTCACGTCATGCTCACTCCACGTAAGCTTACACGGTGAGATGACAGAACAGACCGGCTGTAACTCGACAGCTGCGCCATCCTGCGGAGCGTCTCTCGGGCGCAGCCTGCACTCGACTCGTCACTCGTCACTCGTCACTCGTCACTCGCCACGCGCCACGCGCCACGCGCTAGAAGCGGCGCATGGAGCGCAGCTTGTTGTTGCGGCGCATGCCGGCGGCGCGCACGCGCACCCAGTAGCGCTTGGTGCTCGGGTCGAGCTCGCTGAGGCGCGGCGCCGGGCCCGTGTTCAGACCCCACAGCCACGCGGGGTACGCGCTGTCCTCTTGAACCTGCAACACACGATCTTCCTATGTACCTACTATTATAAATGCCAAAATTCGGGATGGATGGATGGATGTTCCTCAATCACGCCAGAACGGCGGGACGGATCTGCTTAGGCTTTTCACAACTCTATTGTTCCAGTCAAACCGGATACAGCTGAATACCAGTATTCTATGCCGCGACTGTCTATCTGACCTCCACACCCAGTAACTGGGTAGCACGGTACTTGTGAATGTAGCTAACAGCTTAGCTATTAATACTGAGTATCCGGCGGCTGGATACTTCATTGCTGTTTTACTGACAAGTGATCTATGAACTAGAATTTAAGTGGTAACCAATTAGTATCAGTGTGTGGTGTTTTACATGTACACCCCAATATTTTCCACGTCCCTAGACAGAAAAATTACAATTCTATTTCGTTACACTTTGCCTTTAGATTACACAATATGTTTTTTGCCTTTACAAATCAATATGAATAGATGAATACAAGTCAATATATGACAAAGATAAGACGAGTTTTCAATGCACTGTATCATCTTCGTTTTTTATTAACATAAAAAAAGAAAATATATATGTCTGACTGAATACTCACTATTACTGATACACTTACACTGATTTTAATTAGGAGGATTATAATACCTACCTTGTAAGGTTATACACCACAGTTATCAGACCGATAATCACGTATGGCTCCCTAGTCTGGTGGCCCAGGACCGACTTGAGCACAGCACAGAAAGACCTTGAGAAGCTGCAACGGCTCGCCTGTGTGGCAATCACTGGCAGTATGAGAACGGCACCCACTGCGGCCCTGCAGGCTATGCTGGGACTGCCACCACTGCACCTTATAGCGACCTCAACATTAGAATATCCAGACCACTAGGAAAGCTCATTACCGTTTATCAGGCGGAATGCGTGGGCATTATCCTAGCGATCCATGCCATAGAAGCCAGGTGAGTCACGGACACTCATATTCGTATACTCTCCGACAGCGCTTCAGTTCTCCAATCCCTAGATAGAAACTACACCAACTCGAAACAAATACAAGAATGCCACAATGCACTAGAACGCGTCACGGTGACAAACCGCAACACTGTGACGCTGCAGTGGATAAAAGGTCACAGCGGATCTCTAGGAAATGACGCGGCCGATGAGCTGGCCAGGAGGGGGTCTGGTACGATGGCTGTTGGACCCGAACCCATAGTGTATATACCCACACACAAGCATAACGCTGGTGGGCCTCGGCACCAGGCTGCAGGCAGTCCAAGGAGACTATATCACTCCTAAAAAGTAAACTTACCAAGCGCCTTCTGCGACTGGATAGGGGCAGCCTGCGAATGGCGGCGGGGACCATCACCGGACACTGCTCACTGAATAACCATTTCCACACGATAGGTATAACAGACAGTCCTCTGTGCAGAGCATGCATGGAGGAGGAGGAAACGGTGTCGCACGTGCTCCTTGAGTGCACAGGCGTCGCCGATATACGTAGACAAACGATAGGAACACCAAATTCACTCACAGACACCCTGAACTCTTTAGGAGGACTGATCTGCTTCTGGAGGGAGGTTGGCTGGTTGGAATGACGGCCGCCATGGCCCACGCACAATGGTCCAACATCAGGACTAAGTGCGGAAACCATACCCAATAGATAGATAGAACCTTGTAAGAAATTAATGACACACATTTAAAAAGCTTTAGAAAAGGCTTTGTAAATGTGAGTAACAGTAAGTAACAGCACTGAGTGTGTCACCTTAACATCCTCGCCAGTGGTGTAGATGTTGGAGCCGCACACGTAGTTGACGAGCTTGTGCGGGTCGCTCTCCACCGGCATCTCCTTCTTCTCCATGGTGCTCAGCTTGCCCGCCTTCTTCTTGCCCTTGCCCAGCCCCATCACGCCTGGAAGCAGAGTCATACTTCTTAGAACTTAGGTACACCATGATTCTTGAATACTTTTTGTTTACTATTCCTTTTTTATTTTAATAAAAATTAAAATAAAAACTCTTAACCAAAATACTAGATAATTTACAGGCTGAAATTTGTAGGTACCTCCATTGATATTGCAGTTGTTTGAGTTGTGTTAAATGATGAATTATATATTTATTTTGTAATCTATCATCTTAGTTTCCACAGCTTAACTCAAAGGACTCTTTTTAAAGAGTAGTGGAGAGCCCTGTGGAGGTTGACATCAGAATCCAATTACTGTGAATGTAGTATGTAAAACCTTCTGAATAATGTTTTATAGACAAAATACTAAAATGTTTTCCTATTTTTTCGATTGCTTCTTTTTTTTCTAAACAAAAATGGGAAAATATGGGCCATATATTCAACAGCAATGAGTTTAATAATATCTGAAATGGCTTTTAGGCAATTTATTTCAGTTATAGAAGCCGAGGTTAATTGTGTCCCAGTTTTGAAATATTGGGGTTAACGTAAATACACATTCTTAACAAGTTAAGATAAACCAAATAACAAACTTTAATGAGGGTAATGTTTCCTGAAAGTGCTTTTTAATTTCTTATTTTGTCATGGAAACTATGATCAATTATGTCCCAGTTTTGAAATAATGGGAAAATGTACACAGACAGTTTAGTTACTGAGGATGAACGGTGTAACCAAGAGCATTGAGGCTAACACTATCTAAAGGGGCTCCTTAAGGAAGTATTTGTAACAAGTTTTAAGGCCTAAGAAATAACATTTTTATATTTCCACCCCCCATTCAGCTCTTTCACGGGGGAGTTTCCTAAAATCCTTTCTTAGCTGACATCTCCTACTCATAATCTACCTATGCGCCAAATTTCATCAATTCAAATTTCAAGATTTCGTAATTAATCAGTGAATGACCTTTTGCTTTTAAATTGTAAAAGAAGATAGCTTCTACTAGCGGTTGGGCCTGGGTTAAAGCTGAAAATTATTAAAAAAGTATTATGAGCCCAATTCCAAGCTTTTCCCGTGCCAAGTTTCATCCAGATCTGTTCAGCCGTTGTGCTGTGATAGGGAACAAACAGACAGACGGGGTTACTTTCACATTTATATAAAATTATAATAATTTTGCACAAAACTATTCCAATAAGCCATTTGATTATTATTGTAGGTATACTTCTATATTGTTTTTTCATTGGGTTCCGAGGTATTCATACTATAGGCTCTAAACGCACTATAGTATTTAAATTAAATGTGAAGACATCCTTATTAAAACTGTTACACATTTTTTTTTAAACTGAATGAATTCAACAACTTAAAGAATACTATCAGAAATCAGATCTGTATTGGCCATATGAAATACCATATACATAGTATTGTGGACGCTATTCTGCATTCACTGAATAGCTGGAAACACTTACTGTGAACCTTAAGTTATGGTTGGACTCTTACATGGTGCTAATTAGTTAATGGTCACGCTTGTAAATATGCCTCACTTGCTGTGAGTTAGTGACTAGGCCTGTGATTGTGTAACACGGGCAACTACCACGATATATGTAGGTCACTTGCGCACGGGAACAAACTAATGTGTGTTCCTACTTGTCAACAAATTGAATCATTTGCAACAAGTCGGGATAAACATTACGCACGGGGTTTTTACACAACCTTATCAAACCGATAACGCTAACTACTGCTAATAATTATTAGAATTGTTAGAAATTAACAAAGTCAATATTTGAAACGATTATTTCAAACAGATAATAAGCACCTCCTGCGGCGGATGTCTTCTTTACGGCGGCAAAGTTAGCGGCCGTGCTGTGCAGGTGCGACGACTGCACGGCGAACACCTGGCGCAATGGTAACAGTGCCTTTAAGAATTCAGAATACATTGTGTACAACTTTATTAAATAATTTCAAACATCAACAATTGCGAGCGATATTGCACTAAAGTTAGGTTATATTTTGGTTAACTGACAGCTTTACAGCTGGTGTGCGTATGAGCTGACAGTGACATTTTCGTCTTGAAACATATTTTCACATGGTGTCTGAAGACAGCTAGTAGCCACCGTATTACCAAACAAATCAAAACACTTAATTTATCGAGGTAGTTCTTTACTTTGATTGAAACTTCATATTTTTCGTCCAAATCACTGTATTTCGTGTATTTCCGACTTTTGAGAGCATACAAAACGTTCCTAAAGAACCAAACTTCTATGCCAAATGACATTGACATTGACACTCCCACCAAATTACTCAACTAGTGATGTTCGAGGTGATTCACCTGGAATGATTTTAATCGATATATGTGTGTATTAGAGCAGTGTTACAGTAGAAAGTCAGTTATTGTTACAGGTTTTCTTAGAACGACACTTTGACCGCCTTTATTTTTAACTTCCGGCGCAAAAACGACAGGCAATTAAATTAATAAAATGGCGGATTTCATACTTTTTCACAACTCCCTCATTACGGGTATCAAATGAAAGAACTTGACTAGTACAATAATATATTAATATACACTATGACAAATTTCAAATCCAAGATGTAATTCACTATTTGTGGTGGTGGCTACCACCACAAATAGTGAATTACATTTTTTTTTCACAGCACCCACAATTTGGGTATCAAGTGAAAGGGCTTGATTAGTAGAATAATGTTCACTATATTGAAAGGGAATGAGGAATAACTAACGAAAACAAAACTAAAAACTTGTATTTTTTTATCTGATCAATGCCCTACATTGATGAGAAAAGTGGAGTGATGACTGATACCTAGGACCTAACGAATTGAAAAAAAAAACCTGACTAAACACCAAATTATCTGAATCCTAAAACGCAAAAAAATAAAAGAAATAAAATGAAAAAATTGAGAAGTCCCTACAAAAAGCATGAAATATAATAATTGAATAAAAAAATTAAAAACCCCCGACACAAAGTACTAAGAATAGTATGAACGTTAAAAGCCTAAAACAAGTTGAAAACTCTATGAAAAAATAGCCACAAATGGAACAAAAAAGGTAAAAACGTGAAACCCTATAAAAATAATAAAATAACCTTGAAATTATGACCCAACGTAAGTACCTACGTATTAATTTTTTTGATTAATAAATGTTGTCTCTTTGGGGAACCGCTCTTACCACACATCTTTCACCTACCTAAATAAAATGAAATTTAAAATTACAACGGAAAATATGTTAAAGTAAGTATAAAGAATTAGAAGTGAATCTACTAAAAAACTATATAGGTACACAACTAAACTACCCAGATAAATGCTAATAATTAGAGCAGTTCCCCGACGCCGCTGATTCTGTGCTCTCCAGATCAGCGTAACTATTTATTTTCCCCGTTCTCCCCATCAGGGGTTGATTATGCTAAAATTGTTTGATCTGTGTTAATTATCCCACTTTTAATTTGTTCATTCCAATTTCCACGTAAATTGAAGCAAACAATATAAATTCTCCCCAGTTCGCTCAAACCATGAGCGAACTGGGGAGAATTTATATAAAAGAACATTTATTATTTTTGAGTAACTTCTTGCAGTTCAACCTATGAGGTTGTCGACTGCTTAACCGGGCTTGCCTGTGGTGGCCTTAATATAAATGTTAAAGCCTCCAGCCAGAGCGTATTAAAAACTTACAAACTAAGCGACTACACGCCAAGGGCACCCCCTGTGGGTTACGGGCCTTGGCATAGGGTGTTGCTGGGAGGAGGACAGCTAGGGACGGACTGGATCGAACTAGAGTCGCGGGCGAAAGCTAGTACATAATTACTAGCTTTTGCCTGCGACTTCGTGCACGTACGACGTTTTTTCGGAACCTATATGTCAAATTTCAACTTTCTACGACCGTACTTTTGGCTGTGCGTTGTCTGTCAGTCACGTTACTCAATCACTCAGTAACGGAAGAGTTTTTAAGAGGCCTTTGGCAAATGAGATAATAATAATAGGTGGCAGTCGTAGGTATAGGAAATAGTTACTTACTCTGTGGGTATAGGTACATTTGAATGAAATTTAATTTTTTAAATCAAAGTTACGTTTCTAATGGTTTGGAAGCTCTTCTTCAGAAAATCCTGTAATAAATAAATGGAAAGAAACTACAGAATTAAGCTCTAAAATCAGGGAAGAGTACGCGTGAGTAAAATCAAATCAAACTACTATTATAAATGCGAAAGTTCGGATGAATGGACGTTTGTTACTCAATCACGCCAGAACGGCTGATCGATCTGGATCACATTTCGCACAGAGAATGATTATTGTCTGGAATTCGTCTGTTTCATTGGGATAATTTGAAACATTCAAGCGGGCGAAGCCGCTGGCAGAAGTTAGCTTTAATCGCACTCAAGCAAAGCAGGGGCAGGTTGCCAGTTAAACAACCAGCCGTAACGTTTTCCTGCTAAACATCATTATAATCCTTTATTTTCCTGAAGTTATCTTTATCACTCATGCTTATTTAGGTACCTATTGTTACATTATTAGTATTATTACTGAAACTATTTGAATTTATTTTAAACTGACAGTATGTCCCCAACTTTTAACAACAGCAAGACGTGGTTCCGTTAAGATTTATTTTCACATAAAAGTTATATATATATTCCAAACATTTTTGTTTAGTAATTATTGAGTTCCTACATTGTTTAAGAAGAATTAATTTTATTATTAAAACAGTAATTAATCAAAGAGTTTTGTTTTGTTGTTTGTTGAGTGAGTGGAGTGAATCGAGTTAAGCTTTACATCGTCCTCGGTGTCGCAGTCGGTATCACATCACTGACTTTTCCCGATACGCTCGCCCAAGGTATTGTAAATGTCATTATATTATGTTTTTTAGGATTTTCTTATAATTTTCTTGATTAACTGTTCGGTTTACAAATGATAAGCAAATAATGAATTTTGGTTCGATTAGATACCCTACGTAGAACTCCTTATTTCCAAGTGTAATTAATTAATTTTCGTAAGTTTAATGGGAATAGGAGTTGTAATATTATCGTAATCGCATCTTGTTTTCCTTATAAAAATCCGGAAAGTCCCGTGTAGTGGTGGGTCTGTCCGTCCGGCCGAGCGAGGTGACTCACACGTCGCGGTGTGTTGTGCGAGCGGGCTGGCTCTCGGTTCAGTGTCAGTGGGCGAGTGTCAGTGTGAACAGGCGACGCAGTGGAGCACAGTGTCATTGTTATTGTTTTTTAATTATTGCAAGTGATGTTCGACTCGGATGAGTTTGATGACGACGACTTTTTCAAGGTAGGTGGGAGCGTCAGCGTCACGTCGCTCACGAGTGCCGCCGCACGCGGCCGCGCACCGACACTGACGCGTTATCGTTGTCGCATATCTTTATCAGGAGTACTAATTACTTTCCGATTAAAGTCAGCAATCAGCAGAGGTGAGCCAGCCACACAGGTGTGAAAGTCGATAGTGGCAGTGTTCTGCTGGTGGTGTTCAGTGCTAGTGCTGTGTGATTACTGAACAGTGCAGATTGTGCTTCATTCTCAGTGTTGTGATGTAAATTGGTGCATGCCCAGTAGCTCAGTGTCACATTGTGCCTCAAATAAGTGCTGAGTGTAGTTACAGGTATTGTGTGCACAGATAACTACTACTTAAGTAATGTGCCGGTAGTGGCTCGCGGCTCAACAGACACATGTCACTGTGTCCTTCATGTTAAACTAACAGCAGTGTGTAGTTAGAACTTGTTTAAGATAAATTTCAAAGTACTGTTATCAAGCAATCCACTTTGTGCAATTTCTGCAGGTATATTTAGTTTATTTGTCATTGATAACAAGTTACATCAGTTCTCTTTCAGAATAATATCTGTATCAGATTAAATAAATGTTTTAGATCTGATAATCTTAATAAGTTAAGTCTTTGTTTTAAAAGGAAGTTGAGTCATTGAAACTGTACCTG
Organism: Mamestra configurata; assembly: GCA_002192655.3. NCBI lineage: Eukaryota > Metazoa > Arthropoda > Insecta > Lepidoptera > Noctuidae > Mamestra > Mamestra configurata. Next base: position 110,580 of record NDFZ01005328.1, read on the forward strand.
TAACATTGAGTACACCACTGTTGTAACATTATTATTGATACCCTAAACATGAACATTCTCCTAAAGCAACTTAACTTCATAGAAATGCTGATGGCAATACTAGGTAGAGTTCCACAACAAAGAGTGTGCTATCAACTTGTAATTCAATTAATAATAATACTATGCTTGTGTTTCTGAGTAACATGACTCACTTCACTGCCCATACAACCTGACATATGATTCTTAATCACTTATTGTTTTGATTCAGTCTCATTCACATGAAACTACTGAAAGAGAGCTGTATTATTGCACAATGTAGGAGTAATATTTCATTATATTGCATACATGCTCTCTTGCTACAATATTTACACTCAATATGGCCAAATCACCATTCAGTTGGATTTGTGTTTGTGTTAAAGTAATAGGTAGTTTTTAGCATTCTGTAAATTATAACTCCTCTCCAGAAGGGAAGTAAACCCAGCGCTATGATAGCACACACAGTATGTAACTGCGTTATCTCTGACCGGCAGCAACAATACGCTCCCACACTTTCCGGCTGAACAGGAAGTGATGTGGCTTTGCTGGAGATAGGTAGCGGCACCCGGTCAATATTAAAGTATTTGGAGATCAACCATCTGACTATAGTGCATAGTGTGACCTAGTTTTCAGCAACAATTTTGTTCACATACAAGGTATCCTTCTTTCAAAGAACAGGAAGTAAGTTGTAATAAAGCACATTCTTGTGCACTATAATATCTCCAGCATACATGGCTATTCTCCATTGAGATTGGCCACCATGCTCAAATTCGGTCGAGGGATTGTTATTATTGTCCTTCTTTGGCTAAAATTTCACATTTTACCAACATTTTGAACCTGTTCAGACATGTCAGTGTCGTGCAGCATGTGTCTTTGGAGACATTGTGGGAAGTCAATGCCTCACTACATGACTGGCAACACTGAAAATGATTGTGTGACAAGATGTCAACTTCTCTTTGTCCCGCAGAGCATACACATCAGATATGCATTACCTAATGAAGTGTCTGTCCGCAGTCTGTAGGGTTTTTTTCCTAATTTATGATGCGATCTGAGGGCTTAGCACTAATGTTTTTGACATATAGCACCCCCGGTGTGACACTGACTTGCAAAATAGCAATTTTTTAAGAGAGGCATTTAAAACTTTGACATCTCAAAAAATAATGATTTTCAAGATTTAGACAAAATGAATATCTTATACTACAACGTCAAGCTATGTGTACTACGAAAGTAACGTTATCGCACCAAGTGAAGGGGTGCTTTAGGACAGTTATTACATATTTTACTCATTATTGCAACTTTTGCATAAGTGACAGTGTCGCACCGGGGATGCGATATAACTAAAACTTTAATACTCATTTCACACATAATATTTATTTGAATTTGATAAAATATTCGTCAAAACATTTGTGCTAGGCCCTCTGTCCATTTACTGACACTCAGCACAAAAGATGAAGTTTGAATTTTATTTAGTCATGCTTGGTATGCGCCCGCTGGTGCATCCACTTCAATCTGTTTATAACCATAAACCAGCGCTGGTTTGGGTGTCTGTCGCCCAGCAAATGCTGAGATGGTAACCCTTTCGGTATGGGCACGCTCAGCGTTATTCTGTGCCTACTATTATTTCGGTTACTTCGTCTTTGTTGCTGTACGACTGTGTCTGTGCCGAATAAATATTTTGTATTTTATATTTTGTGTGTTGTGCGCAGGGCCGCATCCACCCGGTGATCGTCCCGCGCGGCCCGAGCATGGAGCTGCTGCTGTGGCTGGGCGCGGCCGTGGTCACGTCCATCCTGCTGGCCATCATCTGCCGCTGCTGCTGCCGGAGCAACTCGCGCGGACGAGTCATAGCGCGTGAGTACCCACCTACCCTTACGTACCTCTACGCACGCTTTCTATCCAACACATTCCTCCGTTCAGGTTAGTTTGCACCCGGGATCATTCATTATAATTATAATTATGGAATATTCCCCAAGTTACACACTCTCCCCACTCAGCTGTCAACTTGTTAAAAATACAAGTCCGACTGGTTTATTTTAAATAAGATTTCTCAAAGCCTAGAAAGTAGACAAGATGTACTTAAAAATTTTGCTTAAATATCTCAAAAACTTGCGATGTTTTCATCGTTTTAAAATATGTAGGAAACAGAGACAGCACTAATTGTGTGTGACGTCACTCACAAGTCCCGCCGTATTGAATTGAAGCCATGCAGTACAAATGGCATTTAGTGTGACAAGGAGAGAAGAATAACTTCAAACGTTTATAACTTTTCTGTTTTTCGCCTATTTTTATCTATTGTTTTACAAATCGTAATGTTTTAATATCATCTATTAAATAAGTATTAATTCATTTAGATTTATCATGCTAGTCAAATACTCTATTAGTACTTCGACTTGATACAATACACCCCAAACGTACCCCCAGACAGCAACACACCCTTTCCATGCAATACGGAGAGTATTGCATGGAAAAACACATACACAAATAACAATATTTTTATAACAAGAACAAACATACATACTTATCTAATATTAAAATCATTTGACCATACAGAAACTGTAAGGCCAAATCAGTTGCATATGATTTAGATTGAACTTTGTAATGCCCGCGCCGCGACACGTAGCAACTGTTCAATGTCTTGCTCATAGATCAATTTGTAAATTCTTCTTTTTCAAGTGATTGCTGTCTGTTTGTCCCAATTCTAGCTAACAATGCCTTACATTTCTGGGGTACAGCTCATGTTTCTGGCAGAGGGGTAGGGATATTAATTATTTCGCGCTGACTGTTCAATATCAGTTACGATCCACCTCCGCCTCCAATGTAATCCGGTCGTCGACCATGCGATGTCAGTCCGAACATGATTGACGTCGGTATTCGGCGAGGTTTTCCTCGCGGCCGCTGCGCGCCGGCCGGTCGAGGTGGGCGCTGGGCATGAGTGACCTCGCGCAGGTTTATCGAGACGAGTTGCGATAACGTTTGGGTTGCGGGTTTCTCCGCGACAAGCTAACGGTGCATACTTGTGTCATCGCTTTCTGTTGTCTTACGTAATACTGACGTTTGTGGAAAGTCCTGTTTTCGGTAGATTCACAATAATACCGACACGAGCTGTTCGATTGCATCGCTCACCTGTGTGTCTCTACGATACTTTTCCTTTCGTCCACGTATCAATAAATACAACTGTATCACTACTGTATGGCACACATACTGCACAGTCTGCACATATGTAGTACCTGCGTAAATAGGTAACATCTAAATGAATTCAGAAGTGTATGCATTCGGTGTTCAAAGTCAAACCTGTGTTGTAATTTGTAAAATGACATCAACGCTTACCTGAACGTGTTCGATGTAGAGGAGAGTGATGTAATTGCGTAGATATTGCCACTGTTTCTGCTAAGCATACCTATGTCACGTTCACGGTAAAATCTGACAAAGCACGTTGGGGAACTAAGGTGTCGTTCTAATACGAAGCGATCATCGCGCAAATAGCCCGGCAGGCATCTCGAGCAATGATGCAAACTACTCACGGCGCCAAACACACAGTTAAATCCTGGCCCGAATCACTCGCCCCGCTAGGAAGAACATTAGTAATCATAATAATTTGTTTGTAATAAGAGAGTAATAAATAAATCATCAACATAGATAAATAGAATATGATTTATTAATACTTCGCCCTCGACTTCGTCTTTGCCGATTTAATACTTACAAACGATTTTCCCCCTTAGAGCGGTTACGCACTGCATCCGATCCGAATCCATGAAAATACGGATATAAATATAAAAAATACGGATGTTGCTTACGCATTAATCTGATCACTCATCCAAATCCATAGAGAGGGGCTATTCAGGGGCCACCTTTAAATATGTCCTATTTTAATCCGAGGTAATGCGGTAAATACAAACAGTACCTACTACGGCTACTTCGGTCCGTCAATATTTCTTTCGAACTAGAGACTCACAGATGACGGAGAGATATCGGATGACGGAAATCGGATTTAGTAAGTAAACAACCATACAAATGGTTCTATTCTATGACTACTTCGCAACGTATTTTCACGTATTCGAATCGGATGCACACCTCTTTTACACAAACTTAATTCTATCGGCAAGCTGTGTCCAATGTGACGGTATGTGGTGTGTGTTGCAGCGCCTCCCAGAGACGATGGGCCGGCTGCCTACCCGCAGCAGCAGTACGCCGCGCCCATATACCCCGGTGAGCGCAACGAGACAGGTAGCGTAGAGTAGCTCTTGCACATCTCCTACTAACACGGATTGTTCCACCTTACGCGCGCGCCGGAGGATACCACCACCAGCCAGTCTGTTCTGTAAACTGCTCATCGTGAAAACCCTAAGTAAGCCACGGTGCGATGTTTACAGAATGGCACTGCTGGCCACAACGGACGGACCTGGTAGTTGATGTTACAGCATTATTTACTTTGCTGATACATGAGAATGAATTAAGTATTCGTTCAGTTCGGTAAGTTTTCAGTAAGGTTTCAGAATTGAGAATTCGCATGAAAAATTTAATTATATTTTTACTAATATAGCTTCAACTATCTTAATGTTAACCATTAACTCGAAAATAACTAAATTCTCAATTCAGAAACCCAGATTTGGATATATCATCCAGGTGATTTAAATGCGAGGCGATATTATACAGATAAGGCGGAATAATCCACTAACAAACTTTTATCGTTTGAATAAATAGAATTAGAAAGCCATCAGCTATCGATTGCGGAATTGTTTATTTATAAAGTTAGAATATTATTGCTCTGGCTTCTGAAAGCTTAATAAAAATAGTCAATGAACTCCTTCGACATACTATCTAAGTGTAGCAACAAATAGTCAATCTGGAATCAGATGTCGAGGCTGCCTTGATAAACTATGAAATATTTTTCATCTCCACTCTGCATGTGTGAAGTGTCTGTTTTTGCATGTCTATTACATGTTTCAGTCCTGAAGGTCAATTCCCGTATTTAAAAACGATCAATGTCTAGCCTCAATGTCATGACACGCGGCTTACTATCAACTTCAAAAACGTAGGCATGCAAACGTTATACAATAGTTGCTAGACACAAAGATTAGATTGCAAATGTTCTTGAAATACGGGAATTGCCCATGAGACTGCATCATCATTCTCGTTCCTAATCGTCGACAATATTTTCAACAGCTCAAACAGTGACGGTGTACCCCGTAGGCGCCGGCGGCTACCCCACAGCCACGCCCTACCCCGCGGCAGCGCAATACCCGGGGGGCGCGCCGTACCCCACGACGACGCCCTACCCGACGAATGCGCCCTACCCCACGGGCGCGCCATACCCGACTGGCGCCGCACAGTTCCCCACGCCGGCGCCATACCCGCCCGCGCCAACAGCGCCTGATGCTACCGGTATGTCGTTACGCTTTTAAACAGTAGGAATAAAGGTCGAGCAAACTGATTCGGTGAATCAGTTACACTAGGAGCCTGTGTATAGGTGTGCTTCAGCAAGCCCTTGTTACTAACATGGTAACAGTTTATAGCCCCACCTTTTTTGACATGCCATTTCGCGGGAGCTATACACTTTGTAAATTGTAAATAAAAAACTGATATTGCACCGAGTTTAAGGGTATAATAATATATGAGAAGTACAAAAACTGCTCGTTTCACCGCTGACACGAATAATAATCGAACTGGCGAGTAATGCTGCCTGCTAAATTAGTTCATTACCTAATTGATGAATGATCGCATCCGTGCGGTTTGTTCAACGACTCGTTTTAGTTGTATAGTGCAGTCCGAGTGGCCACTAACTAGTCCAATTATTTATTGAAGAAGAGTCAATCGATACGAAACTAAGAACTTTTATAGTTATGTAAATAAATAGTACATAACATTAAGGTTGACATTTTTTACAAAAAAATACAACCGACTTTATTTGGAATGTATTGTATTTTTTTGGAAAATTTATTGTTATTATTTTTCACTGGTTCGTGGTCATACGCCACAGTTACATTAACATTATGCCCAAAATTAGTTGTTCCGTTATTAGCCTTTACGACTCTGTGTGCTTTCACAGTCCCAAGTCCGGACCAGCTCATAGTTAATATCTACTTTGCTTTGGGTTTGACATAAACCCAACTAATCTCACTTTACCTACTATATTTTATTGATTTTAAGCTGAGCAGGTCACAGGTTTATCTTTGAAGTTCAATGTCTATGCAAATGCAATATAGCTATAACTAAACCCAACGTAAAAATAATCATCAAGATCGGTTCATAAACAATAAAATTATGCCCGAATAGATAAACCCAAAAAACATGGCAATCGAACATAACTGGTGAGGTAAGGTAACTTGCACACATCTGCGTACCCCATCATAGCGTACCGGCGTGATGTTATTATGAACTGGCGGAAACAGCAGATTTACAAACAAGCGTTTTCAGCTATCCCGGGTGATTTGCTATTATTTATTGAAGAGTTCCGTTGCCTACCTCCGAAGTTTTCAATCAGATCTCCACCAAATTGAAATGGGATCATCCGAATCGGTTGATAATTGTCGAAAATATCGCTGAACAAACATAAAAAAAACAGACGAATTGAGAACCTCCTCCTTTCATTGAAGTCGGTTAAAAATCGTCAGTCGCGACATCTTAAGAAAAGGTCTATTAGTCTATAGATATGACAGTTAGGTTAGAAAACTTCAATCTTAGTGAAGTTTCAATGAACTGGGTCAAAAGTGCTAACCAATGAATTTCCCATACTTTACCAATGTTAAAGTTTGCGTTTGTTTAGCAAAATATAGACTAAATTTAACTAATTGTAATTAATGCCACGCCCGGGACACTCATTCAGACACACAACTCGTTATTTATCTCTGCCCAAAATAAACGTTTTATCATGGTCTGCACACAGAGACAGACGCACGCAAACAGAAGGAAACCATGAAATAACAATGTTTTCTCTATGAAAACTCGTGACTGATACTGTTATAAATGCGAGAGTTTGGTCGGATGGATGTTTGTTACTCAATCACGCCAGGACGGCTGAACGGATCTCGATGAAACTTGGCACAGAGATGGATTATAGTCTGAAATACCACATAGGCTTTTATCCCCGAGAGTATGTTCCCTTGGGATCATTTCCGACATTCATGCGGTCGAAGCCGCGGCCAGTAGCTAGTTGATATCCAACTACTTTTAATTGTTGGAAAGTGTCACCGCGGTCCATTTGGAGGAATCCAAATGCCCCTTGCCCTGAGCAAAGGGCATTTGGATTCCTCCACCGGCACGGGTGGGTTTTGAGGACTCCGACACCCCTTCTGCTCCGCTCAGAGCAGGAAACGTCATAATAAAAACTAAAGCTTTACGTTACCTATCTTGAAATTAAAAGAAGTTGGATCATCGGGGAGTTTGGTTCTGTCGAGCGTCAATCAAACACGCGATGAAGTGGGTCGATGAGTCACGGCCGCGGCACGGTGCTCGACTTTAATTCGTCATTGGCTACTGCACTAGCTACGTAATAATTCTTATTATTACGAGTAGTAACCCGTACTTGTCGTATAACATCACGCTTCTTCCCAGAAGGGGTGAGCAGGCTGTGAACAGCACTCACATTGTCCAACTACAGACTGCAGAGCTAGCGCTACGTGTTGCTTCAGATCATTACAAGATTGTTTCGATATTATCTTTTAACTTCTGTCATTCACTAGAGTAACCCCCGGATTCTAATTCAAATTCTCCTTAAGCCAAAAAACATGGCAAATTTTGGTGTTGAGGTAGACTTTACCTAAGTGTAAGTTAGTGAGCACTTGAGCAGGTCTTGAGAGGTTCTTACATGCGCGGCTCGAGTGTACATCCTCTTCTATCAGAGCATTCTTATAAAATTCGTAAACCGAACCATTTGAAGTAGCATAGCAGCTATCTCGTGGTATCACTATCTTATCATGATCATCAGGTAGTAAAATATCGTTGTGAACGTCGAGTGTTTGACCACCATTAGTAATATTGAATAAGGACAAGTGATGGGCGGTGTGCGGCGTGCGGTGTGTGGTCAGCCCAATATGGTGGGACAATAAATCATTGTTTATCGTCGCACCAAACAAGGGATAGGGAACGAGGTATTTTCATAAGTTGTGCTCAAAAGTCTGAGGACAAGAGTAAAATAAAACTAAAAACAGGGTTTTGTAATATGCTTAATTTCCAATTTTACTAACGGTGAAATTGGTAGTAGGTATATAATTTTGTGAAAATTTAATGCTACTCTGTCATTATACATCCCACGCGATACGACAGCAAAAATAACGTGTAAGAGTTTCCACTTTGTTAGATGTAACTACCGTTTTGTTGATTTTGTTCGTACAACATGTAGACAATGTCGTTCGGACCATAATAGCGAATAGATTGACACCGTATTCATCAACATCGCTCAGTAGTGGGCGCCACGGTGGCACATGCATACACATGTCAATAGACTTCTTAAATCAGAGCCCTTCGTTTTTCCTTGTATATTTTGAAAGAGGCAAAAACACAAAAGGGTTAAACTGTGGTTGGGTTTCGTAGTGTCTACACTGGCAATTATATCAACCACAAAAATAGTTATGTGGTAGGAGTTTCAAATTGTGAAGTGTTATTAACTGGGCAGGCGCGCCGCGATGGTATAGAGGGTATTTGAGGAAAATCAAATAAAACTAAAGGTTGTTTTGCGATGATTCGCTAGTGCGTCATTCATTAGTATTAGTGTCATTATTACATACCTAAATATCTTATTTATTCTAATTTTGCCTAATACAACTTATTCATCAGTTAGCCGATAAAGTGAGTGCGTTCTGGACACTGTCACAGGTAAAACCGTGGGGTTTCTGGCATGTAGGTGGTACCTAACTAGTCGATGGAACTTTACAAGGTGCATGCAATAAAATGTCGTTTTGAATTTAAGTAGAAAAGAAAATAATTACTACAGTCCGTCAGACTTGTAAAGTATACGAGTAGCTTACGTGGACATCATCTGCCGAGCCTTTTCCCAACTATATTGGGAACGGCTTCCGAACATCCCGGATTCAGCTGAATACCAGTATTTTACGTTATTGTACTAATAGCATTCGTTAACACCAGATAAAAATAAGTACCCTTTATCAAGTGCGTATTTTTATAGAAAGGAATGTAAAGAGTCACACCGAGCTACACATAATGTATTCGTCGGTGTGACAGTACTCACTTACTGTGTGTCATCGCGCTATCTGCCAATACCCGTGACGTCAGCCAAGTAGAAGTTGTCCTTAACACACCAACCACGTGCTTCAATAGGTCAAGCATGGCGCACACTGACCCTCGCTAGTTGGAGACCTGTCACTGTCCCAGGCTCCCAGTTGTACGAACCTTGTGGCCTGCGCAGACTGGCGGGCGGGACGGCAAAGGATTTTTAATTTATTAATTGAATTTATTAGTTATCCAATCCAAGCAAAGCATATATATATATACGGATCGGCCTCGGAGCATCGCAGCGCAGTTGTCGGCCGATCACAGAGCATTGAAATACATACCTTATAGAGGGATATCTATTGCTGCATCGCTTGAACGAATGTTTGACACACAAATTAATAGTTTAGCAGCTTGACACAAAACATCAATTTGCCTGTTTCTAGCCACTTCATGCGAACTTAGAATTACATTTTCTTAAGTCAAAGAATGATTGTCGAATTTAATCCGCTAAACAATATGTTCGCTTATCTTTTTCCCTGTCTGTGTACAACATGTTGCAATATTATGTGTTAGATGTGCTTCAAGATACCTACATAGGTAAAGCCGACATGTACTCAGTGCTGGTATTGATTACTATTGATGTGATATTGATCGCGCGAGTACACACACACACACGACGTGTGTTTAGATAGATGATCATGCTACATATAGCGATGCTCGTGGCTAAATAATAACAGCCTCCGGGTTAAGCAGCCTTTACCGAGGTTGGTTTGTGGATGGGTGACAATTCATAACCGAGACTCCTTCGGGCTTCGCAAAGCATGATAAGTCGCTGGTCCCGGCGCTCCCGGCTGTTGTTTATAGATCTTTGGCAATCGTTACGAGTAGTCAGAAGTCAAGAGACTGGCTTCAAAGCAGTCTTAGTCTCTGCAGGTACTGGGTGGTGGAGGTCACACAGCCGCTCGCGCTCCATGTAACGGTACTCCGCTGCACTGGTTTGGTCTGGTAGCCGACCAGCATAGTTGGAGAAGGTAGCTAGACTGATTGGTTGTAATGTATCGATGACTGGTTCCTACTGGATCGCTATCTATTAGTATTATATTGTGACGCTTCATACTAGTGCTGTGTGTTGTGCGATGGAGGAGTCAGCATCAAAACGTGTTTAGCCTTTCCCTTTTGGTTCAGAAATCAAGGAAAAAAATGTAGTAGCAACTTATCTTGTAAAGATGATGTCATGATGTCATATGACGTCTGCAGAGGAACGTTAGTTTCTTGGCATTCACATCTAGGTCAGTATTTAGAATTCTGTAAGAGTTAAATTTTTACCTTTTATAAATACGAGAAATAACTGCGGTGTTAGGTGTACCTAAGCTGCTAAACCGATCTAAATAAGGTTCAGTGCCTCACATACCACAGTGTCTCAAGACGAAAGTCTACGACCAGTGCGTGTTGCCAGTGATAACTTATGGAACTGAAACGTGGTCGCTTACAATGGGCCTCATCAGAAGGCTTAAGTCACCCAAAGAGCAATGGAGAGGGCAATGCTCGGAGTTTCCTTGCGTGATCGAATTAGGAATGACGATATCCGCAAGGGAACCAAGGTTACCGACATAGGCCGAAGGATCGCCCAACTGATGTGGCAGTGGACATTGCTCGCAGAACAGATGGTCGATGGGGCCGAAAAGTTCTGGAGTGGCGACCGCGTACCATAAGACGCAGCGTTGGAAGACCTCCCTCAAGGTGGACCGATGACCTGGTGAGGGTCGCGGGTAGCCGATGGATGAGAGACGCACAGGACCGGTTGTTGTGGCGTCACTTGGGGAAGGCCTATGTCCAGCAGTGGACATCTTTCGGCTGATATGATGATGATGAAGGTTCAGTGTAGCCTACGACCTGTAAAAGGATATACGACACTCTCCATCTACATACCACGCGGCCGAAACGCGGTCAGAAGTTAGTAGCAAATACAGACCAGACGAATAAAAAGTAGCGTGTGCCCGAGTTAAATATAAACGATAAATATTTAAAAGACGTTGAAGTGCAGCGAGATATATGACGAGCTGTGCGTGGCCGTGACGTCATCGAGACAAACACACCGCGCACTGAACGAACTCACAAACAATATAAAACTTCGCTGAGGCGGGATTTACAATGAACTAGCTGTGCCAGTGGCTCCGCCTGCGTAAATGTCGGGAATTATCCCATGGAAATATCACCGGAAATTTGCAGACTCCGTAAGATTGTAATAAATCTTTATTAGATCATAATTTCTCGATATAATATGAAAAAATCGTTTTGTATACAATAAATACCATCTTAATTCAATAGTTTCCACTATATCCGTGTCTTATTAAGATAAAATATTTTACAATTTCACGCAATATTTTGCAATCTTACGGCGTTTGCAATTTTTCGGTGACAGGAACATACTCCCGGGATAAAAATCTGTAGCCTACATCTGTAGCCAGACTATAATCCATCTCTGTGCCAATCTTCGCACCAATCCGTTCAGCCGTTCAGCCGTCCCGGCGCGATTGAGCAACGAACATCCATCATTCATCCGTCGAAACTATCGCATTTATAACAGTAAGTACCTAGTAAGATGAAACTTTTTGTGAGTACGAACAAAAACTACGAATTAAATAGTGTAGAACAAAGACGCGTCAGTTTGGGAACGTGACCATTGTGAGTAGGCGTAAGGCGGCACGCTTCCGGCCTGATATGATAATGCTGATTATGTTATTACTATGTACCGAACTTTATCAAAAATACCGACTTGCTCGGAATTTGTTGGCACTCATTCATTCATAGTATAATATAGTCTCAATTAAAATATAATTTTATTTTCGCTAAGTATTCTTAGTAAATCCCATGGTCAAAGTCGTTTATACATAAAGTACTATATACTACATAGATTATATATTAAAGGAATGACTAACTTTTGACCGTGGCTTTACTCGTGTGATTTAGAGTGTAACAGAATTGCGTGGTCAATGTTGCGATGTTGGGCAACTGATATACATTAAGGAAAGATAGCAAAACAAAAAAAATTGCAAGCAGTTTGTTACAGTTGGTGGCATTTACATTAGTTCAATAACAGATTTGCTTCAGACAACTTGAAAAGTCATTTATTCGGAATTTCTTAGTCGTTTTTTTTTTAACTAAAGTCACATTTTTTATGTTTTGATTTTTTCCTTTTTGTAATATATACATAATAAGTCTATACGTCTCGGCTGTCCAACACCACTCTTGAATATGACCACGCACTTCTGGAACACCCTGTAGATTTTAGCAAAAGAACGTAACCGTCTGTAACCGTCTCCAGGGTCCCATGTCCTATCTATCTCTGTACCGAAATTCACCAAAATCGGTTCAGTGATTTAGGCGTGAAAACGTAACAAACAATATTTTGGCATTTAATGTTATAATGAGAGTAATAGTAGAGGATCCCGAGTAAGATCGACCTTCACTCACTTGTTAACCGGATGAAAAATATATTTTATCAGATGAAATATGTTTCTGAACATATACCAATAGGGTTGCCGTAAAAATATGGTCATGGCTATAAGTAATTTTAAATAATTAAAAAAAAAAAAAATCCACTGACTTGCTTCCCAAACCAAACTCCGAAACGAAATTCCAATAGAAAGCTTACTTCATACAGAATATGTAACAGTTAGCTAGCTTTTTGTTGCTGTGTACAAAAGGGTAAGTAGTTCAAGTACCTAGTAGATCAGATAGTAGCTGCATTCATATGCTTTACCACTTGAATAATATATCAAAATGAAGGCAATTTCATTGTGAATACAGTAGTATAGTCAGTGAAATATAAATATATTTTTTAATTATAGCCATATTTTTTTTGCATATTTTCAGAAACATATTTTATTTGATAAAATATAATTTATATCCAGTAAGCAGGTGAGTGAAGGTCGATCTCACTTGGGATCTTAGACTATAAGGATAAGTTAGCTTACTTTAAATTTCCAAATAAACATTTTTCTTTCTTTTACTTGTAGTTTTGTTTTCGTGTCGATTGACTGCTCACTCCAGCTGTCGCAGAATTCCTCGGAAGTACCGTACATTAGTTTGACAGATGGAAATTATGTTTTTCAACTATTTGTCAAATGAGCTATTGACAGAAAGAATAGTTTGTACAGTGATAACTCGTAACGATTCGTTTTATGTCAAATGACAGGACACCGTAACCATTCAACCTTTAAGGTGACAAACGATTGATGTCCCTGTCTGTACAATTGTACAAACATAAATACTCTGATTGGTGTGAATCAACGCAGTGCAGAGTGGCTGCACTGCGTATCTTATCACTGCGCTGAATGTGTGTCGTTGTTGTCAATATCAGTGACGCATCATTATTGCCAGTTAATTTATTTTTAATGTTTGATTCATTGTGGATAGTATGATCAACCGCACTTGACTTCTAAAACTCCCCTAACTACAAAATTAATAAAGTCAATATAAATTGTTACCATAGCAATGCAGTTGACCGTACAAGATTAGGTACCCACTCAATGTATCTTGGTTTTTCCTATAACTGTTCAATCTACAGTGGTCGAATATTTACCAAAATATATTGAGTGTATTTTTGTTACTGTAAATATAAAGTTTATTGAATGTTGTTTGTATGTACATAGAAAGCGACGTCTAACCCTCAGTTTCTGGAAGTCTGACCGGATAATCTGTCGTTGTGATTGCTTCACAGAAATACTATTAAAATTACAATATAATTTTTCTGTTAATTGAATGTTACAGAAATGATACCAATATGTTATTAAAGATTTATTCCCTTTATGTCGAGTCCCGTTATGTCGAGCCTGGAAGTCTATTGTTCTCCAAAGTATTGATATTTTACGCTTTCTATTACCTTTATGTCGAGTTTGGTGAACAGGTACAGTCAGGGATGTAAATTAAAAGCCAATGGCATAAAAACATTGTTTTATTATTTGTTCTATTACTTATTTTCATATATATATCTAATCTTTCTTAATCTAAACGTATACAGTATAATCATCACGTATATAAATAATTTTTCTAAAAAATAACTTTCTTAATCTAAATAAATCACAGTATAATCACCACACCACTATTAGTGAAAATGTAAAAAAAGATATGGCTTTATAATAAGTAAATAATTCTTTTAAATTAGCGTCATTGATTGACGTCTTGAGGTCTTTCTTCTGTGTTAAAATTACCCCATGTGCTGCAGCCGGGTTCTTGATTATCTTCATTTTGAGGGGTTGATGTGCTACATTCGGGTTTTTTAATTATATCTACACTAGCGGTATTTTGTTGATCGAGGTTTAATAATTCGTAAGATTCGCTAGAATCATCTTTTTCTAAGTTTTCGTGTTGGATAGGTTCTAGTGGTGGTGCATGTATACTCCCATCGTTTAGTTCAGCATTAATGTCACCTATTTCGTTGCCTTTCAAAATATTTATTATGGTAATTAAATCCATCATTGATATTGTGATTATACTTCATACATCTTCAGTAGGTAATCCTAAAGAGAAATAAAATCCATTAGAAAAGTCAAGTACGACAATCGAAAAATCTTACCTAAAATATTTGTTATAATAAGTAAATAAGTCGGCGTATCACATGAAGACTTAAAAAATACTTAAGTAACTAAGTACTTCTAAATAGAATTAAAAATTAAGAATAATTCTTCTAAATTGATGAAAACGTATCAGACAGTTAGGATACATATCATAAATTCCAGTCGTATGATATATATTCAAAATACATATGACTGGAATTCATGAAGTAAAAATACATAATGTATATCTTCAATTCAAATAAGTTCTCAATTCATAGGTTTGGAATAAGTACATAGTGTTCTAAATAAGAATTTCTAATGCTTTTAATTACTAAGCTTGAAACGCACAGGTAACGGTCATAAACAATAATTGGCTAGTTGACAAAATTTGGAAATTTGTTTAAAACTATAGCTTAGTATCTATTTTACCCAGGCCCCTTATTGCATAAATATATATTACACGAAGTAGATGTCTAGAAAGATCATTAAAATTTTAAGTTTTTATTTGTAAGTAAAAAATATTCAAATAAAATAACGAAAATGTTTTATATTAAATACAACAGAAAAATGTAATATGAATGAAAATGTTATATAACTTTTACTAGAAACTAGCCACAACATGTTTATTTTAAGCGTTACATTCAAAAATTTCCCATTCATGTCAGAACGTGCACGCCAACTGTCACAAAATGGCCGATATTTTTGACGCTAGTTATCAGTAGAAAAAAACACTTGAACGTGGTATCTTTTCGGCTTTGGATTTCGATTAATTACTATACTTTATAACGATTATATTATTCGAAATTTATTAGGTACTACTTATATTGAACCATAAATTGAAAACATGTACATTGTATCATTACGTATTTATGTATTTTTATACTGTGTTTTATGTATTTTGATTGTTTAATATTTTGATATGTAGTTATGTACTAACGCAATAGTTACATTTACATTTATAAAACAAATAAATATAGATTACATATAGAAAAACAATGGTACTTACGTGTTTCATGCTATCAAACGTTTTTTAACCACTACAGAACTTGCACTTACACAGTAGTTACCTACGTACGTAGTGCACTCTTTCAAGGTTAAAAGGGCACTGGTAAGTTTTGCCCTTCATAGATTTGGACCGCGCAACGCTGATAACTATAAATGTGTAAGAGGGACAAGTATATATGTGCGAAAGAGAGGTGACATCTAAGTAAGTCTTAGATGTCACCTCTTTCGCACATTCCTGTTATTCGAACTTGAGTTGCGCTAATGTACAATTGTACATATCTACATTACGTATTATTTTAGGTACACCGACAACACGTCTTATTATTGCTGTACTTAATTTATGTAAAATCACCAATGCGTCATTGAATTTCGGTTAGTCAATTATAATATTTATAATCTAGTCCGTATAATAAATGAACTTAATATTTTAAAAGATAGGTACTTTTTCATCATGCACATAATTTCGAATATTAATTATATAGGTACTGATATTATGGCATACTTTGATGGTTATTAAAAAATATAATAGTAGGTACATAGCTGTACTGTATGGTTAAAGTTATTAGTTGTTTTTAAATTCTTTTTTGTATATAATTGATTCTAAATTATGTGCATGTGCATTTCATTGGACGTGACTGTACTTCTAAAATATGATATTATTAAACTCGACATAAAGGTAATAAAAGCGTGGTAAATAAACTCGACATAAAGGGAATAGAAACGGGACAGAAAACTAAGCTCGACATAAGGGTAATAGAAGCGAGACAAGGTTTTCGGCTCGACATAACGGGACTCGACAAAAAGGGAATAAATCTTATTAAACCATTACTACAGAATGAACTGTGGTAAGCCTTTCAGAACAGACAAACATATCATGATTACTGTATATACAGGGTGAATGTACAAACAATTTAAATGGTACAATGAGTGTCATGATCATGATGGTCCCTGTAACCGAGTCCTCTGGTTACAACGTGACATTGACGCGCCTTATGTTGTCGCAGTTCAAATGTAGCCTGTCCCGCGGTCCCGGACTGAGCTGTACATAGTAACCCTCTAGTATATAGTGTGAGTGTGAATATAACAACTAACACGTGTTCGCTTTGTGTGAAGCTTTCTATGGAGTGGCGCCGCCCGGCTGGAGCGCGCAAGGTAACCACAACTCGTGCTTGTACCATGCTGGCACTTCACGGAATATTCGCGTCACTGGTGCAAGTCGACGTTAACCTTATCATAAGGTACATTTTGGAAGGCACTAGTGACGCGAATATTTTGACAGAAACGCCAAGCGAAGTGCCAGAATTACTCGTATTGGGCATGACACGACATGCTCTCACTAGTGCCGTCTAGCTAGTTGTGACGTTGGTCGCGGACTAAACAAGTTTGGGACGGTCAACGAATGAAAATGTTAAGCACTTTCAATAAGTATTGTGAAAAATTATATGTTGCCAAAAAAATCCTTAAGGTGCCTGATATTTTAATTCTTTGACTGTACAATCATATTACTTGCAGTGGGTAGTATAGTAATTGTGTCAATGTAATGGAAAACCGGTGAGAATGGATTTCTGTGGTTGTTAACATGTTGGAGCCCGGCTTTACTGTCTCTACGTAAAACTACTATCTGTGCAGTATTCTAAACGAGTCTACAATTGTTTTAAATACTGAGTTTCATGATAACGGTGTTTCTGTGTTTATGTAGACTGTACATGTAGTTCGTAAAAAATTTGGGAAGAGATTTGTTATTTGTAAATATGGACAGTCGAACAATATTTTTGGTATGACGTGCAGCTAACTAAAAGCTATTTTTAGAATGATGTGGATTTACTGGTTAGTAGATTAGTTAACACCACTCAAGGTATATCACACACAATCAAAATGGATATTGGTAGCGTCGTAGTGAGACCATTATGTTTCCGAGTACCAAGAAGCTTGTTCCGCTGTATACTTGAATTTATAATTCGAGATAATTTTAGTCCATCGTCACTATAACAAGTACTTTAGTGATGTGTATTTTAAGTTGATTTCAATTTTATATTTTTCACTTAAAAGGAACTTAAAACTTATTATAAGGTACCTACTTATGGGTTTTAATGGAATTTGAATGTTGTCTTGGATGACACAGTTTGTTGTTCCAACATTTGATAATATCTTGAATTCTAAATTCAAATAAAGAGGTACATAGGTAAAGGTGTGTCCGCATGAAAGCTGTTTATTTGTCATGTTTGTCTTGTTTTGTTAGGCATGCTGCCCAATCGCATCATTTGTGGCCAGAGTAATAAACGTCATTATGAATCATTCAATTGCTATTTAACGGGTTATTAACCTTTTAATAGTGTGTCATTTCTTCTGTTTAATTTCCTCCCTACAATTAAATCTTATTACCGTAATTAGATTGATATGGGCCATTGTCTATGTGTGTCGCTTCAGTAGTGTTTATGTTATGGCTTTTATGGGTTAGGCTTGTAACATTTAAAACGCTTGCCCTCAGAATTAAAGTGACCTAACTCAAAAATTGCAATTTACGGGAAAAGTGTACTTATATTTACCGTGACCGAAGCTAGACTGTTTTATTCCTTTAGAGTTCATTCAGTGAACCTGTTAAGGTCAGTTTATAGGAGAGTCTGAAGTTGCAGGAGTTTTGAGTTGGGTGACTTTGATTGTAAGGTATGTCATGTAAGTTATGATCAGTGCAACATACTAACGAGTCTGTATTGTGTTCCAGCGTGCCCGCCGTCGTACGACCAGGTGATGAGCGCGGAGCAACACAAGCAGCCGCCCTACAACCCCAGCGCGCCGCACTAGTCACGCGTGTGTGACGTCACGAGACTACTACGAGATCGTATGCTGCGCGATATATTGACGGATACGACCCCGTGAACATTTGAGGTTAACAACTTAAAATGCCTTAAAAAACGTTTAAAAAATATGTATTGTATCTATAGGAGATTATGTAGCTACATAAAAGTCTATATTCTGAGATAAGTGTTACAACTGAAGTTACTTAGAGATTATAAGAGTTTTGTACATTGCAACTAGCAACATTTATCTCAGAATTTTGGAAAAATGTATTTTGCATTATTTGATTATGTACTTGAATGGTGATCATAACTTCGACTCAATAATTTCTACCATCAAGTCGTACACAGTAGTAACACGCAGTGTACGGCAAGCCTTATGTCTGGCATAGTGTTGTACACTCGACTAAAGAACAATCGAGTGCGGAACCAATCGACTAGTGTCGACTGAGATGTATCGATACTCGACCACTCGTCGTCACGAGGACTGACGAGCTCAGAGGGACACAAACTATGGAGCCGATGACTGTTACCAATATATCCTTTTTTTTAATATCGATTGTAGGAATTGGTCTACTTGGCCTCAGTAGGTAAATAAATTGGAAAACTATATTTATTTTCAACATAATATTTTATTGATGCCAACAGTGCCAGCTCTAGTGGGGCAAAATATACTAAGACTTCATGCGATCTTTGTGGAGTGTATTCTGCCCCACTGGTGGGTCTGCCCCTCTATTAGGGAGGCTAGTCAGTGGGGCAAAGAAGACTAAGAAGACTTCGAAATTTGTTCGACAATAAAATGTCAGATATCTATCAGTAAGTGGTAACTATCCATCTCGCTCTTTCCCCCTTACGTTACATATGTCTATCTTGTTCTCTCCTTGTACATGCGCACTGGCTCCACGGTTCGTCCCCTCGATACAATACATATACCATTTAGTTTAGTTAAACCAATTATTTAGTGAAGCAGGGTACGCTCAGCACGTGTAATAGTACTAGAGTTACTCGCCATGTAATTATTTAAGATATTATGATTATTTTCTTTGAGATTCTTTAGTAAGTCTATTTTCCGAATTATTTCTCACAGGGATGATTTATTTTTTGTTGAGACATACATAAACAGATTTATATTTTCTTGAATAATTTATTTTAAAATATATGAAGTGATATAGATCTCAAAATGTAAAAATAAAGTTTTAGTATCAGATTCACGCATAGTGCACTAAAAAGTAATTAAAGTTTCCCAAATATTGCAAATTATACAAAATGTTAAAGATGCATCGACTTCACATCTTGTATTTGACTAAATCGACTAATCACTCGATTACTATTTAGTCGACTATCGCGAGTTGTCGGAGCATCTCTAGATTATATAAAATAGTGAACTGTGTACATGTATTTCATTATTGCAGTAAGTATTTATAATGACAGTTAACTTGGGTCATTGTGCGTACCGAAGATGTCTGTTTAAACGACTCTGGTTGACTACGTCACCGGACAATTGCAAACTCCGTAAGATTGTAATAAACCGTTATTACATCACAATTTCTCGATATATGATGAACAGATCATTTTGAATACGATAAATCCTATCCGAAAATTAGATAGCTCCCAAAATAAATCCCATCCAAATTCAATAGTTTACGATTTCACGCGATTTATTACAATCTGACGGTGTCCGTCATAACCCGATGATAACTATAAATAAATAGTAGTTTTGATATTTATGATAATAAATGTTGGAAGTTGTTGAATGATCTGTCGATGAATGAGGGTACTGTATAAGTCAAGAAATGTTGCACGGCGTTCTATGTCTAACGACGGTATACATTAGGTTGAGAATAGCATACAATAGTAACATGGACTGGTAGCAGTGAATTCGAAAATATGTTTTTTAAATATTTGCATGTAATAATTATTACCAATCGGACATTAAATAATCAATATCACAGACCTCATACTAAAGTTATTTAGCACTTTGTGTAATCGAATGGTGCGAGTTAGCATATTCTAAAATCTAAATAGAAATAGTCTGCTGCTGTTACAAACGAACTTTATATTCCTAGAAAATCCTTTGATTCCACTTATTAAAACTATATTTTTTTATAATTTGCGTGATCAAGAACACCTTTGATCAATATGATATGTGGATCAATACTCAACTTCCAATTTATAGTTCGTCAATTTAGTTTTGTACAGAAACAAATCAAATGTCAAACAAAAATCTACTTTATGTCCTAAACAATAAAATATAGTTACCCAACACTGCCGTTACACATAACCTTGGTTGTTCTAAAGTCTGTTGCGTCACGTTGTGAAGAAGTAATATTCGGTTGTTTGTACAGTGCTCAGTTGTGAGTAGAATCCTTTACAAATATTAATCGGCTTAGTTGTACACGTTTACTGTAGCATGTACACTTGGAAATACAAGTACTTAATTATTATTAGAAAACCTTCTACCTTGTTTTTATTATAATTACTAAGTAATAGATGAGATTCTAACAGAACTTCCAACTTACCTCTCTCTTCAGATTAAAATCCTACTTTTGAGGCTATTGCAAAGCAATTAAAAATATATATAAATGTCTGTAATCCATTTTGAAATATTCGATAGTTTAAATTTTATAAAATAATTGTACAGTTGTGTAGTAAAGTGATATTAATTGTTCACTAGTACCTATCTACTCTCCTAGCGACCAATCAGAGTTAAACCGGTATAGTACACAGCTGGTAATATGACACCTCGTGCTTTAGAAAGAGACACACGTCCGAGTGACAGAGACAACGCTATACAAGCCACTAACATCCGATGTGCCATATTGACTGCCGTGTACCAAGCCGGCAACAAATACTATAAGATACCTGTAAACCTGTAATGCCAATCTGAATGTTGTGTATTAGTAAAGTTAGTACAATGTAGTACATTTGTTGTCAAGTCACAAATATGTTCCTCTCACTGCTCATGATGAATTTGTTCAAATTAGTGTTTGTTTTACAGAAATATCATGTCGTTGTTACATCAAACTATAAAGGCTAACACAAAAAGGTATACAAATATTAAGCACCAGAAAAACTTCCAATAGTAAGTAATATTTGAATTCAGAATTCGAGATCATTATCTAACTAACTCTTTGAACAACACAAACAAACAAACACTCAACAGTTCAAATTCAAACAATATTTAATAAGTATTGGTGATGAATTGAAGTTGTCTCAAATAATGAATTCAAGTATAAAATGCTCATGTTTTTAGTAAAATATGAACTGTTTTACTTTCGAGTGTTCTCGGAACTGTTTAATGTTAAGAATAATGTGATACGAGAGCAGTACATAAGTAATGTTACGAATGTGTTGCACGAGATTCTACAGATTACTATTATTTACCTAGAAGATAAGAATATTGTATTTTTTTCCAAATATTATTTTGAGCTTTATTTCGTAAAGATTAAGGTGCATTTTGTTATGATAAAGTATCTTCAGTTTAGTTTTGTAAGTCGTCACCAAGTGTATTTTAATTTTCATACAAAATATTTAAATAAAGTGCGTAATGCATGACCTTCGGGTTTTATTTGAACACTAATGCCGTGTAATAAACAGGAAACAAGAAAACAGGAAACTAATTTTTCCTCATAACCTTCCAACAAATGAATATGGAAATGATCGTGATTCGATCTCATGTTATCTGTCGGCACACCGTGCGGGCGACGTTGCTCATCATGACTCATTGGACAGACCGACTACCTATAGAGGTAACTGTTCAACACTGCCTCACTGAATGAGTTATTGATTCTGTGCCAAGTCAAAACCAACCTAAATATAATGGGACTTGGCCGGCAGTCCAATTAGGTAAACCAAATTAAAGTCGGAGTCTGGGAAAGGAAGTCGACGCGCGGTGCTATGCGTGAGCGTGTGCTACAGGCAGCTTATATTGAATCCTAAGCGCGAATGCAGAGCGTGAGCTCCTGGGTTGGTCTGGCAAGTTTCATTGGGTTACGAATGTTTGTATGACAGCCCGGAGTTAATGGACTAAGATTACAGAGCTACCAGACCTCTCTTATGTGCTCACTAACAATTTGGGTGGGATAGTTTTAGTATGTACTTTTAACAGACGCATATCTGCTAGGGGCTGACGGCCGATTTCCCGGTATCAGGTGTAAAAGCCATTAAATCAGTTTTTTTTAAGTCTGGGCGCTGATTTTGTAGATATGCTTTATAGAATATTGTTAAATAATAAGTAATTCAATAATATTTGAACGACTGATAAGTCATTGTAATAGTCTAAGAGCTGTTCGCCACCTCGAGTGAGATCCTATTCACAAGTCTGTTTGGGCATAGTTTATGTAGTAGGGGTAAATAACGAAAGCTAAAGTCTGCCAGGATTTGGGAAGATGCAAACTACCTCCTTGACTACTGAATTACCTTTGATACACAAAAAATATTCGTATATTAAAAGTACATACTAACACTACTCTATCCCACATATTTTTGTTCGAGAGAAAATAAGGGAGGTCTGGCAGGTCTGAGATCTCAGTCTATAACACGTTGGTGATGTTGCACCCCCGGGTGGCCGTCCCACGGGGCTATGAGAGTGATGAGTGATTTGTTGCGCCTCTTTTTCTTCCCAGCTAAAACACTAGGAAGTGGTGACGGGCGGGCGTTTTGGGGGACTGTCTTTATGTAGAACTTTGACGTTCAAAAAGTGCTGGCACTCAGCCTAATTTGAAGAAATGACTTTTTATTTTGATGGAAGAGGGAGTGCACCTGTGTTTGTGCCCACACGCCTGCACTATAATACGAGTAAGTCCCGCGTCGATGGCTAGTCCCCGCTGAGATTGGCTGCCATGTTCAAAATTGGTCGGGACGACTTTTACCTATTGGCCAGCTATCACTTGGGATCATCGGGAATTCAGTGCTGCTGGGCTATAATATAGAGGAGCCATGAACAGTCTGCCTCGATCTAGGTTTCGAACCTCGATTTGATTAATTTGACACTACCAGAGCCTTTTATGTCTTTAAAATTGTGGGACATGTTCCTGGCTAAAGAGTATCTACCTACTAGGTCCTAATGACGTACAGGTGGTGAGAAAGACGGATGAGGGCAACCGAGTTCTCGGACCCCACTCTCATATTTACATTTAGCTGGCAAACACGCTAAAGTATTACAAGCAAATTCTTGGTCGGCTGCCCAACCCGATTATTTGAGCCTTTAGGAGGCCAGAGGTGCAATTCCCTTATTTTTAAAGATCTTTCGCACTCGCCTGTTAAAAAACATTTATTTTTAGTTTCCCTACATTTAGACAACTTTTCGACATTAGATACCTATTTGTCGCTGAGATGATTTTGCGACTTTGATTTACGCTTTTTTGTACGAGAGTTGGCCTTCGAAGCTAGATACACCTATGGATGTGACAGCGATGAGTGACGGCGTCACTGGGCTCTCGTCACTCGCTACACTTGTCGTGTTCAGTGACGAGCCGCGCAGGGCGCACGCGCGGCTGGCGGCGCCGGGTAGACGCGACGTGTTCACGCCAGCCAGGGCTGACATTCGAGCGTCATATATACTTATGCCTTACGCCACATTTTACGAACTGGGTATCGAATCTAGGACATAGGCAGCGGAGCAAAACGAGGCAGTCACTTCAGTTACGCAAGTTTACGCGTCATGGCTTCGGCAGATGTTCAATTATTTACCTACTTTCATGTACCACCAAACAAGCATCTGATCGCTAATCTCAGACTAAATTTTATTGCATTATATTCTAGACCACATTCAATATCTAGTATGTTTCTGAGATTAATTGAAAGGGTGTCACCCCTAAGCACTGAGCGTAGTCCTTCGGCGCCAGAGTGTCGCCGGCACTTGTTGCGATGTCGCGCCGCTCATCTGCGCCACATCACTGCGCGTTCCACATACAGACACACTGGGACACTGTGTTTCTGCGAGTCTGTGACACAACATCCTCTAAAGTACGACATTCAGTGGTTCAGTTCTAACTTTACCGAAAACGATAGGAAATTGTAGAAGGATCACTTGAATTCGTAGCTACACGCCTACGCGCTACGAATGCTACGGGCGCTCGTGCTACGAGTCTACGCCTGTTCCATTGCTACGAGTTAGTTGGCTGTAGTCAATTTTAAAGTCATTGTGTCAACAAATACAGTTTAAGCTGTATTTGTTGACTTTGTCGTGTGTGTGCCTTTGTAGTATTGGAGAATAGACTAAAGTGTCTATTATTATTGCAGGATAGGCGCTTGACCATCAGAGGGTAGTTAAGATTTGAAGGGAATATAATGTAAGTTTGTAATATTCTTGCGAGAGTACAATGTGTACTGTCGGTATATTTTAAACAAATGGTATACTCTCGGTATATTTATATTTAAAAAATGAAACCCTGTTTGTCCTGGTCACGCTATAACTTGTGAACGGCTTGACCAATTCGGCTAATTCTTTTTTTGTTTTGTTGGCCAGAATACAGGGGAAAAAATGCTAGGTAGGTAGGGTAAGGTAGGTATGTATGTATGTATGTAGGTAGATAGGTATGAACGTAGGTAGGGTAGGGTAGGTAGAGTAGGGAAGGTAACGGTTGACGGGAGGTGACAGGAGCGAAGCCACGGGCACAGCTGTTGTAAATAAAATAATATAGTTAAAGTTTATAGGAGATTTATTATAAACTGTTGGTACTTGTAATAGCCCGGTCGGTGACATACAATAGAATGCGAAATGACTTGCGTCAGGGATACGTTACAAGTCATCTGAGACCCTCATCTGTTTCCAGATGCAGTAGAAAGCATTAACTGCCTGAGTTTGTTATGTCTCCCATAACAAGTTTTACTCTGGAATATGACAATTGGAACAGTTATCCTTCTCTTCTCCCTATGTCGTATCGACACTGTGCCACCGTTTATCGAGCACAGTGTCTCAGTGTGTCGGCACTGTGTCTCAGCGTGTGTATCACGGTGCTCACACCATCGTCGGCTGGTCGTCGCCTCCCATTACAACGATATCGTCGCGCCGGTATGATCTCCTCAACGTCTCTAATGTTCAACTTTTTTATATTTTCACACTTTGTGAGTGACTCTCGTGTCAGTTGATATGTGAACACATCGGTCTGAGATATTGGTACCTACAGTGAATGTGACTTCTCAACAATGAGACGAAGAGAGAAGAGTTGAAGGAGAAACCAACCGTGGTGGTTACTTGAACGGATTTCATTGAAGGTGAGTCAATGACCTTGTTTTTTGGTTAAGGGTTAAAAAGTGCCGTCTTTCTTATTTGTAATGTGTATTTTTTTATATTTGTACTTAAAGGTTTTAAAGGTCAATGACCCTATGAGATTGTTCACGTTGATCAAATAAGTAGGTGCTAGTCCACACTACCCAGCCTCACTGCTGGAAGATCACAATCCTAATGAATAAATTTATTCCGTGACATTAATGCCTCACTTGATGGTAAGATCGAAGATAAGTCTTATGGGCTCCTGAGATCCACACGATTGAAGTACGCGCTCCCAGTTGTGATCATTTTAACCAAAATCTAGATTAATTAAACAGAACTTGCTAATCACTATCAACCCATCCTGGCTTCGGACGAGTGCAATTTAATTTCCGGTGGAGTTACCAAATAAAATCTATTGTACAATGTAAACTTCGTCCTGAAAATTTATAACCACAAACAAAAAACAATCAGCCGTCATACATGTGGCAAGACTAGGGAAAGAATTGTTAACACACATTGTATAGTAATAAGATTATCCCGATGTGCAGTACAGCTACAGCTGAAGCTAATCATTAGTTAATCCGTGCTGTAGTGGGCTGCGGGCGGGTGACGTACTGTAGTGACACTTCTAGAGCCTCAGCTCGTGCATGTTAAAGTTGCTTTGCATCTACATATGATAACGTCTCCGTTCCATCTTAGAACTACTTACAAGACGTGCGGTGATTCACCACCGGTAAGTGGTGGACTTCCCAACCGTATGGTGGCACAACTCGATTTGGGAATACTTTGATTGTGCGGACAGCTAAGAAGTGGTTAACCCTGCCGGAGTCTGCGTTTTCTGATCGTTTCCTGCACGTTAAGCCGTTGGTCCCGGCTGTCATTTGTAGATCATTGGCAGTCATTACGGATAGTCAGAAGCCAGAAAATCTGACACTAGTCTTACCAATGAGTACCGTGTTACCCAGTTAATGGGTTGTGGAGGTCTGGTAGGCAGCCGCTCCACGTAAAATACTGGTATTCAGCTGAATCCGGTTTGACTGAAAGCCGACCCCAATATAATTGGGAAAAGGCTAGGTAGATAATAATAGTCTGCGTTTCCTGATAGCTTTAACCCTTGTTACTTCTAGGCAAGTGTGCTCCATTGTCGCCCACATCATCGCCTACTATCATGTGAGGTAGTCAGAAGCGAGGGATCTGTTTCATAAGCTTAGAACAGTTTTTAACAAACTGAAGCCACGTAGTCGCTACACACGAGCCGTAACACCCGCTACACACGAGTCGTAGCACCCGCTACGCAATTCGTAGGCCCGTAGCGCGCTGCGTAGCTCTCTGTTCCTAGCTTTGCGATACTGGAATCTTGGCTACGGAGAGTGTAGGTAATTCATTACTTTAGGTAGGTCAACATGTTGTGTTGCTACTTGTTATTTTATAATGTGTAACAGAATAAACGCAATACTTCTTAAGAGGTCCTTGTACTCATCTCATTAATGAACAACTTTTACTGTGGGACCAACCCGGAAACTGTGAGTAGAAATGAATACAATGATCCCGTTTCAGGTAGCGTTTATTCCGTTACACGTTGTAAACTGGTTCTTCCTATGAAGATGAACCACTTTCTTTAAGGAAATCATAAAATTTCCCAAAAAAAAAACATATAAGGTTATCATCAGCTAACCAAAATTAGTGCGAGAGGTACCTACAATTTTTTTTGGGAATTGAAGACCCAAAAAATGTGTACTTTCCACTTCTTCGACTTCCTCGAAAAAAGATTTTCATCTACTTGGGCAGAAGCAGACTTTTAACTAAAATCACACCTTTAAGTTATAAGGTTTAGTTGAAATGAATGCGAACCACGAAAAAATTCTCATCTTTATGAATAACTTTGTCCACTTCCCCCAGCGCGATGGGCGTCCCAGCCCCGGTACCGAAGGGCACGCGCAAGCCCAGCCACGTGGCGTACTACGTAGCGCTGGTGGGCATCCTGTCGCTGCTCATCATGCTGTGCCTCTACTTCTTCTACTACTTCATCAAGAAGGTCAAAGGTACGCTCACTAGCACGATGGGCGTCATAGCCACGTGGCGTACTACGTGGCGTTGGTGGGCATACTCTTGCTGCTCATCATGCTGTACCTCTGCTTCTTCTACTACTTCATCAAGGAGGTCAAAGGTACGCTCACTAGTTTCTGATACAAAAGTGCTACTGGGTTGGAGTCAACCGCCGACATATTCCGACTGCTATGAACCACAGCGGATAGACAACGGACGATTTCATCGGAGAACTGCAATCCAGAATCCAGATGCTCCTAGGTAATAGTCTACCATATTTACTAATAGTAATTGTGTGTGTGTGCATTAGTCTGAACATTATATATCCATGACGGAAATAAGTAAAATATTATGTAGGTACAGAAAATCGAGTCAAGCGCCAAAATATGACTATATTTTGGCGCTTAAAACTTGTTTGTATTTTGTCTTGCTACAGACTGTACCTGCCCCGTTCGTCTCATGGTTGTAGTATCAAAATCTTCATGAAAACCTGTCCTGGTTTCGAAACCAGCGATCCGACAAGTTTGGGGTGGAATGGGAACCGAGTGTGCCACATCACTCAGCTACGCGTATGCCCTCAGACTGTAATAATCGTGTTTATAATATGCGTCATGTTACCCCACAGAACTGAGTTCGTCGGACTCGCTGTCCCTGCCGACGGCGTCGTGTCGCCCCCCACCGGCCGCTGCCTCCTACCCCGTGCAGCCGGGTAACAGACACACTATACGACTCACCAAGATACAGCTTCAAGGGCATATTCCATTTCACTATATTTTAGATGGCTAAATGGCTATGTAACCTTTGTGTCCGCAAGTTGGCCTAAAAGTTACCTCGCCTTATAGCAAAAAGTTTTCTTATGACGCACTTTAATGTGCAATAATTAAATTAAGAGTGAAGATATAAATATCCTTCTCTTCCTGAAAAAAAGTGCATCAAGTCTAGTTTATTAAGCGTTTTATAAAACTCTGGTCTGAAGAAAGACTACTATTTCCTTGTTCTTATAATAATTCATCATCATCATGCAGCCCGAATCCCAATTTATTTTGGGTCAGCACTGCTGACTTCTTCGTCCATGCGTCTCTATTCGCCGTAATTTCAGGAGTCACCTCCTTGCTAGCCATATCATCTATCACACAATCCATTTCCACACATATCGTTTCTTTGGTCTCATAATGATTCTGGAACTAATAAAAATCTCATAACGTTACTAAGAGTATCTTATCATTCCAGTGGTCCGCGACAGTGCTTCCGCGATGGCCAAGCTGTGCAAGCAGGTGCCCCCCGCCGCCGGCAAGGGCGACACCGTGTTCCCCACGTCCACGTCGCCCGCGGCTCTGCGCGCCAGCACCGGGGAGGGCGCCACCGGCGCGCCCGACTGAACTGACGGGACTGACGGCGAAGCGGGGCCTGACGTCAAGCCTCCCCCGGTGCCTGTCGTGGCGGTCAGTGCGGCGCCTGACGTGCCTGCTAGCTAAACTGTGGCCGTAGCACAGCCTGATCCACTCGGCGTCATTTGACTGTTAAAGTGACGATGTATGTGTTACATTCTTGAAGATATATTTATACATGTCTCATCACCATCAAGTAGCCGATCAGTCACTGACTGTAAGTGAATGACTGAGACGTATCGATCGTGTCGTGACAAAACTATATTTTTGACGTGACTGATCGTCGACTGAACGGTGACGTGACTGAGGTGTGTATTATGTACCTTTAGGTGAAATGCGCAGGGCCGTACTAAGAACTGACAGTGGAGTGCATGTGCGAAACTTGAACATGATAGTATTGGAATATCGGTGTTTTAATTGATAGATAAAATCAATTCCCAAGGCTCCACTAATAACTTCTTTTGAGTACTTATATTACGTGTATCTCTGTACGTCTATATACCTACCTCAGAAACTAACAGTTTAATGTAGTCACTTTTCTAACGCCCTTTTTAAAATTTTATCTCGATGTCACCAACATACATTTTAAGAGCTTTTTGTAAGTACATAACTGAAGACGCTTCTGAATTTCCCATATGTATACTGTCTTTTTACAACAATATACAAATTGACCAATAATACCTTCTAACTTACGTATAATTTTGATGAAGCATATTTTCAAAAATTATAAACAAATTAACAATAATAACTAAAATTTAGAAATAAATTAAACTAACAACAAACAATAGCATCAAAAGTCCCCTCAACGCTGCACGCTGCACGCTGTAATGTGCCCAAGAGTCTGGCGGCATCGCCACGTTGACTGGCAGCTGTAATGTGCCCAAGAGACTGGCGGCATCGCCACGTTGACTGGCAGCTGTAATGTGCCCAAGAGACTGGCGGCATCGCCACGTTGACTGGCAGCTGTAATGTGCCCAAGAGACTGGCGGCATCGCCACGTTGACTGGCAGCTGTAATGTGCCCAAGAGACTGGCGGCATCGCCACGTTGACTGGCAGCTGTAATGTGCCCAAGAGACTGGCGGCATCGCCACGTTGACTGGCAGCTGTAATGTGCCCAAGAGACTGGCGGCATCGCCACGTTGACTGGCAGCTGTAATGTGCCCAAGAGACTGGCGGCATCGCCACGTTGACTGGCAGCTGTAATGTGCCCAAGAGACTGGCGGCATCGCCACGTTGACTGGCAGCTGTAATGTGCCCAAGAGACTGGCGGCATCGCCACGTTGACTGGCAGCTGTAATGTGCCCAAGAGACTGGCGGCATCGCCACGTTGACTGGCAGCTGTAATGTGCCCAAGAGACTGGCGGCATCGCCACGTTGACTGGCAGCTGTAATGTGCCCAAGAGACTGGCGGCATCGCCACGTTGACTGGCAATGCTTAGCCTCTAGCCTAAGTAAAAGCCGTCCTTGAGTCAAGAGAAGTAGGTATGAACCAGTCGTTTCGAAATTTCTTTGAAAAGGCTGTGAGCACAAGGGCCCCACGGCTCGAGGGTTTCAGCCGCAAACGGCTTGAAAATATAGTTACCAATACATAAGGTTCATGTATAATTGTAATGTTATTTTCATATTAAATATTTTGTCTTTAGGAACACCTATTTAGTAGTTTTATAAATGTGCTCAAAATGTTGTTCGTCCAGCCGACTGCGGCGGTCCAGTTCGATACAGTACAGTCAACTGCATGCCCATGGTAGGTACAGCTTTAGCTTTACAACGGTTTCTTAGTTTCACTGTTACCTGTAACGTGCGATTGAATTGTTGTGATCAAATTGTTTTCTTTGTAATTATTAGATAGACACGTTTATAATACAATATTTAAGCGTTTTAATGGTTATTATATCAATGGGGGACGAGACAGATCCCTAGTAAAATAATAAACAAAATATTTTTTATTTCTAAATGTTGTTTAACCTAGCCAAATAATGTTCAAGTATTATCCTATTGTTAAATACTTTTTTATAAACTTGTAAGGTCTTTATGTCATGAAATTACTAGCCATTTATCTAATAACAAGATTAAATAATTTTATATGTGTATCATGTCAAAAGATATGTGCCAAATAAGTAGGTAATTGATCCAGTAAAATAAATATAATCCGTTAAGTTTTATTGTTGTCTACAAGTTCTTGTACGTTTTTACTCAACTTATGAATAATATTAAAGTTATAATGTTTGTATTAAAGTGAATATTTGATATCGCTTCGGATCGAGCTTCGTGTCTGTATCTATTTGTACTAATGTTCTTAAATAAAAAAACAATTAAGCCTTTTTTAATTTTGTCTGATCGTTAAAGGACGTGGTTCAAAGTTAGAGCCCACTCCTGGCGCTAATGATTTATATAGGTATCAAATTGTACGCTTTATGTGCCAATTTGTTTTTTTTTTCAAATTCCATTAAACCTGTGTCAGTCAGTGTGTCAGGGCGAATCTTATGATTACTCATTTGTTGAAATCCATCAAGTCGTAAAGGCTGCAGCAAAGAGTATAGTAAGTAATAGGGACTGCAGGGCTTGGCAAAGAAAGCCTTTCGACAAATTTCAATCAGCAAAAACCCATGTTAGCCACTATAATATGAGATATAAAACGTTTGTGCTGGAGGTGGGCTCATTTATTTTCTAGGAACCATGAATCGTTAAAAGTGAAGTAGTAGCATTCTACCAATATTAAAATTTCAGTGTAGAGGCAATGGTTCAAGACTGATTTGATCTACGTACTGCATGGAATCAAAGTGTATGTAAACGTAGTCGTAAACCACTAGTGACTAGCCTCTGCAAATAAATGGTAGACACTTTAGTTTTGGTAGCGTGCGACTACATTTTTGACGCCTGATTGTACATAGGTACAGTCAACAAAGCTATTTGGTAGGCAGGTAGCTAACTTGCAACTACTTTTAAACAATGTTGTGAGTGTGCTGAGTAGACAATTATTGAACGCCACATTCGTAAGTATGTCATAAGCTTAAAAAGTTATAATACACACGTTAGAAATAAATATTGCCAGTGTGGTGGAAAAAATAATATTTTAGCCTGTATACCAAATAGCCTTGTTGACTGTACTACATAACATACAACTTTTTCTGAAGTACTTATCAAAGCTTTTTCAAAGTTACCACACATCTAAAATGCTTCGACATAGATCTGAGACATATATCTAACGGGTCTTTTTTGTAACAGATAAACCGGTGCAAAATATTTAAGTGAATAGCTGTTCCTGTGCATCGAAGCGGGTCGACAGGAGTTGTGTGGACCCCTGGCCCCTGGATAAATGTGATCAGTGAATGAAACTCAGCGGTGTTCGTAACATAAACTTTATTAAACACGAAACGATTGACTAGAGGATTATTATTGAACTAATACGTAACTTATGTATAGTCAGGAAAATGTATTGATTAGCATATTGGATGTACAATTTGCTAAACAATTAAAGGCTTATTCATAAAAAGGACCACATGCTTAGTTTAAATATAAATTAGCAGATTTTTTAATTAAAATTGTACAGAGAATTTCTATTTAAGAACACTTAATCAGTATTCGGACTAATCATAAGGTTATTTTGTTAGTAATAGTCTGTTAGTTTCCGAGTGAAACTGACAGCTCACAACGACAGCGGTGAACAGCCGGCCGATTCTATAATCATGTCGCAGTAAAGGCTCGGGTGAAGTGATCAAGAGGTGAGCTGTCAATCCATATAATCAAGATGGAATGACAGCTCACTTTGTGATCACATGACATCTTGATTATATGGATTGACAGCTCACCTCGTGATCACTTCACCCAAGCCTTCACTTCGCCATGTTTACAGAATCGACCGGCTGAACAACAATGGCCTATGCTATGGAATTGTTTACCTGCGCATGGATATCATCATCTTTTACTCGTGCAATAGAGTATTTTTTTAAAATACAGCTAATTGACATTAAACCAATCAAATAAATCTTTTGGGTTAAAATAAGTAACAACATCTATTCAATCAAATAAAAACATAATGCCACTAACATTCAGGGAAATGTATTGTTAAGCAGATTGACCCACTACACATAGCTTTAGCTACATTATGATAATGGCACCGATTAGGAATGACCGGTAAAGGTAAGTTAAATTATACAGACAATTTAGTTGGCAGTCAATTTGCTGAACATTCGTTTTCCCTGACTGTACAGGCACAATTGTAACCCTAGCCTTTGTGTCAGTGCATCGGCATCCACGACAGTAAGGTCGGCAACAATTTTACGTTCTTATAAATAACTCTCACTACTTGTCATTGACATATAAAATATAGTTTTCTTGTAAAATATTAGTTTGAACTCTTTGCGTTACCTTCTAAAGCGACATGAAGATTGAAGAGTACCGTCATCTCTTATTTATAACAGTTATCGAAAGGTGGTGTGTGTGACTAGCCATCGGCGCGGGACATATTGCAGAGTACAAGTGTGTGCGCAAACACAGGTGCACTCCCTTTTCAATCACTCTCATATTCCGATGGGACGGCAACCCGACACGACCGGGGAGAAATCTGGCGCAGGACCAAAGGCTTAACGTGCGCACAGAGCCACGAGGGCGTCACACCACCAACTTCCAAACTCCGGGCTGCCACGGAGAAATTCCTATTGGAAAAACCCAATAACACATTAAATTTTGCCTGATCTGGGAATCGAACCCAAGTCACCAAGTTCGGCAGTCGTGCTTGCGACCGCGAGACCAACGGAGCAGTTAAAACGGCGATGTAAGAGAGGGTTGTAATGCTAATGTTATCTTTGTCCAATATACACATATACATATTGGCCAAAAATAGCAGCAATCCTTTCTCGCAGTGGAACTCAAAGTACGTTTTAATCCTGGCACTTCACTTGGCGCATTTGTTGTCAATTATGAAATACAAAATAAATACTTTATGACTTTGGAAATAAGGTTAATTTTTAATTACACTTCTTGTGAAGGTTATTTTGAGCAATACACCAAGTGAAGTGCCAGGATTGGTGCTATTTTTGTTCAATATAGCGCCAACCCATATCCAGCATCGTTAGAGGTAAATATATTGAACCGTCTCTTGCTCACAGCAATGTATTAATTGCACGAGTTGTTTAAAATAGGGCTCATTTATTATTGACTTATTTCTAAAAACGTTAATATCGAAAGCTTCACATTTAAAAGACGCGAAGCTCAACTTTATTATGTACTTAGTTCAAAACTTGTGAAGCATCAGAAATTCATTGGATGTAACATTTAACAAAGTTAAAAGTTTTATAAACATTGTCACATTGCCACTGTTGTTCAAAGGCTTTAAGCTCACTAAAGGTTGATCCACACGTATGAGAGCCGTGCCCGGGGCGCTAACGGACCGTGGTAAGTCACAACATGGTCTGACGACATCTTCAAATAAAATTTACGCACCGATAATTTTTGAGCTCCTGTTGGACCACTTCCATTGCACAGCTAAGGAGTGGAATTCCTCGTCGGAACCTGTGTTTCCTAATAGCTACAACCTGGGGGCTTCAAGTCAAGAGTAAACGGGTTACTTCTAGGTAAGTGTGCTCCATCGTCCACCATCAGGTGAGACTGTGGTCACACGCGAGCCTATCAATCATAAAATATAACAATCCGTCCGCGTCCGGCGCGGCCCTGATGTGTCCATCCACTGTGCATCAACCTTCAGTTGGCAATATCTGAGGCACTCTATATGGCGGTCTCCCTGTGGTCTGCTTGCGTGTAGTGCTGCAGCTCCTCGTAGGGCGGCGGGCGTTCCTCCGCGCCTTCCAGCTCCAGGTCCAGGTCGCTCTCTGGAACACACAGGCGAGGGATGTACTGACCTGGTCATATATGTCTCTACGTGAAGTCAAGTTACAGCCGTTCTAAATAACTGTTAGAGAAAGTAGGTTGTTATTTGATTTGACTTATTTGAGTTTAAAATGATCTATTTGAGAAAACAGAAGAAATCTAGAATTACTTTAATAAATACACAACTTTTCAGCTGATACGAGCTCTGAGATTAAAAAAGAAAAAAAAAGTGGACTTTATAAAATATAGAGTGGTATAGAATTCCATTTTCTATCGAAACTGATTGCTTATCAGGAGTTACAAAGTTTGACTTCACTTGGTTTCGGATTCCGAATTCCGTCCGTGTGCTGATGGTGACCGCCGAGATGGTATTGGTGAGGTGAAAGTGACCAATGATGATGACGCATAAGGTGTCATGCACTTCACACATTACCTGAGAAGGCCCCTGACTCGGGGCGGTGCGGCGGGGCCAGTATGTCTCCGTCACTGGCGTGGCGCGCGCGCATGGCCCCCGGGCCACAGCGGCCGGGGCCCCGGGCGGCGGGGGCCCGCAGCTCGGCCAGCTCGCCCGTCTCCGCCAGGTAGCAGGCGCCGCCGTCGTAGCCAACCGGCTCTACACGCATGCACCAGCGCATATACACACAAGGAAAGCTTCACAAGCTTTTGAAGCAGAGTTTCCCAGCCCTTTTTTAGAAGATCACATCTTAAAGTGGCCGACCCCGACATATCTCGAGATGTCAAACTACTTGAAAGTAAACATTAAGTGCAGCTCATAAAACTCATCTTATTAATTCAAAACTTGCCCTCAGTGCCTTAGAGCCTTTTGTGCGTGTTCGTGTTTGAGAAAATCTGCTTTATTGGCAAGCTTTAATATAGGGTTATAAGAATAGAGATGACCATTAGCGATAAATATAATTTCCAGCATGCCTTAGTCGAGCATGCCTTTCTATAGAATTCAAAATTATATGCCATGCCTAACAATCAACCGTTCGGGGATTGATGAAGTATTTTTAGGCTTGACGTATATTATGGTAAGGTGTCTCAATACAACGAACCATGTATTTTATAATTATTGAGAAAATATTAGACACTAAAACCATGCGTCCATTATAAAGTCACAATAGTGAAACACAAGCTCCGGTCAAGATATCACTCACCGACGGACGGCGGAGGGAACACCTGCCTGTTGGACAGGCTGATCCTGGACTCGATGGAGTGGTGCGTGGCCCCCGAGCGGTCCAGCGGCTCCTGAGCTTGTAGCTGGTCCAGGCGCTCGATGACGTCGCCCAGGCAGAAGCCCAGCGTCATCGGGTGCTGCTCGTCTACCACCACCAGCTGCCGCGGACGGTCCTTGCTTCTGATGGACTCGTTGAAGGATTGCTTGTCGTCCTTCGCTTTGTAAATGGACTTGAAATCAAAATGCAAGATAATACAAATTAGGTTGAGAATCCTCATTTTTTGACAAGTCCTGATATAAGATAACACACAAAATGACCTCCTTTCGTAATGGTGTAGGGTGGGTGGTTGCTGGGTGATTTTTTTAGTTGGGAAGGAGAAGTGGCGCAAAAAACTAACAAACAACACTTCTATATGTTCGGTTATAAGAACTTTTGATTACATTCGATTGTTTGGATTCCATCGTCGTCGTTAAGGCAAGGTAACTAGAAGTCACGAATGATAAACTAGATAATAAATATACCATCAGCATCATACATCAATATACTTACTGTTAATTATTTCTAACATTGACAATACCTTGGTATGCAAATCCTCACATCTCTCATCTACATTGTTCTTGTTGATAGGAGAGCCGTCGTCCACGTGCTCTCCGATGTAGAAATTAGAAGGTTCGGCCTCAGTCGCGTCATCATCCTTGATGTCCGTGGACTGCTTCTCCTTCTTCCTCTTAGAAGACTTGATATTGGTGTGATGCTTTTTGCAGGGCTTGGCAAGTTGTTCCTCACTCTTGGCTTCGATTGAAGAAGATTCTGGGGTGGCATGCGGCGCCTCAGGACTTTCACTCGAGCTGGTGTTGGCTGAGTTAACATCTCGTCTCTCTTGCTCAGGTTTCAGAGGGATGTACAGGTCTTTTGAGGATCGTTCCCAGTCGCGCCGGTGTAGGACCTCGTCGATGACGCTGGGTGCTGAGTGGTAGCGCGTCTCGGGGTTGGAAACCTCGTGGACTGATAGTTTACGATGTCTTCCTATTTCTTCGTGGCTTCGATGTGCTGATAGGGACTTTTTGTATCCTGAAAATTGTGGTAAGAAAGTTATTACTTTGCAGTTTGGCAGTAAAATGGTAGTTCCGAATGAATTTAAGAGTTCTATTTCATGTAAGGAATTACATCGTAAGAGAAAGAAAGTAGTTGCTCCTAATCGTTTTTGGACCACTGCTTTGTATCTTTTGGCTCGATGTCAAGACCATGACTCAATTGGGTCAAGGCTCAGGGTTTCATTTTCTCCTCTTTATCAAAGGTTCAATGGCCTCAATGACTGTGCCAAATTCTAAAGTCGATGTACGCGTAATAAATAATATAATTAATTAATGTAATAAATATTATTTATAATGTATACATTTTATAATATTTTTTAAAATTGTAATTAAACGCCTAACAAATTATTTAAGTAGACTTTAAGTTTCGTTCTGTATAAAATAACAACACAATCTTTTTGATATCGGCCAAATGTTTTTTTTTTCAGATTCAACATGACAGAACTTTATCAAGAATTTTCTAGCAGTCAATTAGTTACTTACCTGAAGTGCTGGGCATGTGCAGCGACACAGCACTGCTACCGATGCGTCTGCCAAACAAGTCACTGGAACGACGGCGAGAGTGCGACTCTGAAACAAATCATATCTGAATTTAGACACGAATCTTACTTGGTCCCAGTAGGGCGCCAATTGGTTTATATAAAGATGTGTCGTTTTCATAAGTCCCATTTGTATCTGACTGTTATTGTATGATTGATTAATTATAAAATAATAAGAAGTAGTCATAGCCACCAACGGACTTTCAGCTCAAAAATCAAATAAAAAAACAAAATCATTTTATTTGCGTGAATAAGGCACAGAAAGTTCCGACGCTAAATAATTACAGATCTCTTTTCTGTGTTTAATTGCAAATTATTATGATTATAGAAGTTATTAGATGCATTTCAAATCAAAATTAATGTAAGCAGTCAAAGTTAATTTTAATTAATAAATATAAATTACTATAAAATTAAAAGTAAATAATATTATATCATTTGAAATTTGAATGGAGGATTGATATTATCCTCTACCAGTATACAACTTATAATCTAAAAACTCAAGTATACTGTAAAAGGATTTATCAATAAGTATGAACAGGCTTCTTCTGGGTAAGCTCGCTCCATCGTCGACTTTGTCTCTGTCATCTATGACCTAGACTAGAGTCAAGAGCAAACCCATATTAAATAAAATAAATAAATAAATAAATAGATTTGTTAAACTACGCTTATTTTTAAAGAATGGTAATGTTTTATGGTAGGTACTCGGAATTAGATTGAACTATTTGATGCACATAATGTAGCTGTTGTTGGATGTCAGCGTGAGATGGTCGATACAACTTGTTAATATTATGTGATCGAGGGGCGAGATAACTTGTCGCATGCTCCTTTTGTTTGAAAACAAATATACATGACTCCAAAATATAGATGCATGTTGAGTCAAAATTTTGTATTTTCTGAAGAATGGATGACAAGATTCCATTTGTTTCAAGTGTTTCAACCCGAATATGGCTCTTAAACACTTTTTTTGTAAATGAATGCTTGATCAATTTCAACACAGCGACCTCAAAGAATGTTGCCAGACTGCAATATGGAGGAAATATGTTCCGGTCCCATGTCAAAGTAAAAGTCAAACAATTGATTTCGATTGTTCCTTACATACCACATACATAATATTTTCATAAACAAATTGGCTAGGGACGTCATGTTGGGCGCCACATAAATATATTTAGTGCATATACCTATTTAAAAAAGAAAATAAAGTAAATCTAGAAGTAGCTATATGTTTTATGGCGAAGAAGCCTATGGCTCTCCTGATGATAACTGTTGGCCGCCGTTTTGGTAGTTTTGTCGTATGAAACTAGTTTCAGAACTCGAAAAAGGTTTTTAGTAAACCTACCGTGAACATGTGCCAACGTCGGCCGCTGAGGGTGTTTGCCGGAAGTGCTGTCTGAAATCAAATATTATTCATTTTACTTTTAGATAGTTCTTTTTGAGGAAGTACCTATATGCCTCCAAGTTGCAATAGAATGCACTTGAAGGTGAAAACTAAACAGCCATCGTTTTGTGTAAGTATGCTAGGCATCCTGGATTTATCTCTCTATATAGGCATTCTATACTTGGAATGCTTGGAAGGACTTGGGAGAGGCAGAGGCCTAGCAGTGGGACAGTGTAGTCTAAAACAATAGGCAATCTGGCTTTACCTATCAAGTCTCGACTATTATCACAATTTGCACGTGTCTCTTGAAAGTCATTGAGTAATATCAAGCGGTTGAGCTATATGTAGGTATGTGTGTGTACCGGAAGCGTCATCAGGCCAGCAGCAAAGCCAGCAGAGCAGCAGTAGCGGCGCGCACACCTCCACCGCCAGCAGCCCCCCTGCCACGCCCGCTACACCCGCGCCGCGCCCTGCGCCCGCGCCGCCCATTACACACTCACCTGCAATAAAAGTATTAGTTATAGTCAACTATTTATTGGACTTCTTTCATCAATTACTTTTAGCCCTCGTCGTGCGTCTGTCTGTCACAGCCAGTTTGCTCAGAATCATGTTTTATCACGTTAAATTATGATCATTAAATTGATAAATTATGATCGAGATTCCGACTCACACTTGGCCTGATTTGTACACTTGTAATTCTTGACTTAATCTCGCCTGCTGGCAAGCGATGGATGGAGCGTCCACAAGATGTCTGTTCACTCTTGTTAGGAAGGTAGGGAAGGCAACACATTACTGGAGTCTGAACTTAGGCTTCTCCTTGGTCACCATCATACCTGGCTTTTCGCGTTCTGCAGTTTGTCCTAAAGGCCTTGTCGGTCCACCTGGCTGTGTCTCCTCTGTGGTCTCCGTTCAAACTCTGTCATCTGCTTCAATGTTTAGGTATAAGTCTTGGGGTGGTTATGATCAGCTGATGTGCTGCTACTACCTATAAGGCATTACATGAAAGGGTGTCCATCCTCGTAAAACTGAAATGCGGATAGTCATTTCTCTCGCCTTCATCAGCCTGGGAGTCTAAAGAGAGATCTTAACAAAATACAGAAAGCGTTTATCTCTGTGTCTGGTACAGTTATGGAAACGAATTGTTAAACATATTGATTATGAGTATCAACATTTTGAATACTCCGTCATATCTATAAAATGGTTACAACGCAGTGCCGCACAACACAATTCCATGACTGTACAATGATATCTGTTTTGAGCTGTCCACCCAATATTCGATGTCGTTTTCGAACGAGGTCAGGGATTTCGGTTTCCATTTCAGCGCAATGAACTTTTTATATATTTTTTTCTGCAGCTATAGATATTTCACCGATCTATATAATACTAAATAGTGGCAAGCAAACCAGAATGAGCTGGTCTCTCCTGGAAAATCCGGACTGTACTAGTCCAGCTCAAGGTCAAAGTATTACCATCAACTTGCGGTCGACACTACTTGATAAGATTTGATAAGTACTTACCTGATTGCCCGGCAGACGACAAACTGCAGAATCAATTAAAACCTTCTTTCATAATTTACAGTATTTGTTCATCACTTATATCAATCAGCCGATTTTAACTACATGTACACGAAATACCATTTGAATAATTCAAGATGTTCACTTGTTTTTTAAGAATATTCCATTGATCGTCGATTAAACTTGTCTCCTGGTGATGAGCTGCAGTGTGGTAGGTAGCCGAGTGATGTGTCGGGGATGTCGGCGGCGCGTGGTATGTATCTGAGAGCCGCTAGCTAAGGCTTGTTTACAGCGGGGCTGCGCGGCTGATGTGCCAAACTCTCACAAATGAGAGTAAAAGTATACGGTAGGGATACACTGGGAGATTCATAAGGGATGCTGCGGCCAATTATTTTTCTTTCATGGAAAATTTACTTTTGTTTTAATTTTTTCTGGTTTTTTTATTTTAGCTAACAGTGAGGAGGTATTAAGTAAGAACAAAAATTCAGGAATATAAACGCGGTATCTAAAAACCCTGTGATTTCGAGTAAATTATGTTGAAAGCCGTTTTAGTAAATACTGCTAGGTAGAATAGGTTTCTTTATTTGTTGACTGGATTTTTGTAGAAAGCTGTTCTTTTTTCAGTCGGCCAATCACAACAGTTGACGTCAGGTTGTCAAGCTCGCCACACTTCCCAACCACTGCAACGCCCGAGAGTCAGAATCAACAGTGGCGACCACCAGAACCGAGTTAATAAAGCCCGACGAGTATCGGAGAAACGATTCAACTGTCTTAGATCTCGCAACGAAATTAATAAGAAAAGAACAGCAAAGGAATATGAAAAACATAATTTCTACTCCTGAGTGAGTTTGACAGCCAGTTAATTTTCCTACTGATTTTGATTTCAGCTGAAATATTCACGTAACTTTCACACGCATTCATAGAATATCGCTACCCATTGAAATGTGATTACCTAATACGTACGAATGTATCCTTATTCCCTCAATCCCAAGGTTCTTATTAAAAAAGTCAAAATAAAGAAAGAACACACTTTCACTGCTCCTTGCTCCCCGACGCACCCGGTGTGCCCCGGCCGCCGAGGCGCCGGAGTGGCGGCGCTCATCGATCCTCCGCCACACGCACACATTCGTACTCTCACACGGAGAGGCTGTGGCGCACAGTGTGACGCCTGGACGCTTGCTTCTCTACTGTGCAGCTGACCCACTGGTACAAGCTCGAATGACAACTCATCAGACTATCATTCCCTTGCCGTAATCCCAAGTCATACCGCTCTAGTCGTCATCTTAGAAATAACTTAACTACCGATGGAGCAGATGCCTAACGCGACCCGTACATCAACTATGTTTTGTCTCTTCCTTTTGCATGCCCTTTAACCTAAAGGGTTGGATAAATTTGAACATTTCAGGTGTCATTAGGTTCATCTTAAGAGCCCAAGTGACGTAGTCTATTATGAATTTGAAATAAAAAGATGGCGAGCGCCGTTGGGTAAGCTAAGTCGTATTTTTTTTTACATGTCATGTGGGGCATTTAAATTAACGGCTGGAGGAGACGATTCCAAAAAGAAAATCAGTAAAATGTAGAAAAAAAATATTGTAAAAAAATCGATCGAAAAACTACTATAAAGTTGTTGTTGTTGATGTTCGGTTCAGTTGAGTTGAGTTTGATGTATTCAACATTCAGCATTCAACTGAATTAATACTACTCAACTACACTACACTTCACTACACACCAGTACAATGCTTTTAAATTATATAATTATGTTCATTTTATTTTATAAGTTTTAATATTA
The DNA here is from genome assembly GCA_002192655.3 of Mamestra configurata. Classification (NCBI taxonomy): domain Eukaryota; kingdom Metazoa; phylum Arthropoda; class Insecta; order Lepidoptera; family Noctuidae; genus Mamestra; species Mamestra configurata. The sequence continues at coordinate 153,087 of NDFZ01005328.1, forward strand.
TTTACGTTTAAAAACTAACTTAAGTATATCTTTTCCTTTTTTGCATTTTTGTAAAACTTCACGATACGCATTTTAATTACAACTTTTGTTAAAATGATTTTTTTTGTCTATTCTGTCCCCTGGACTGAAAGAGACTTGATCCCACGACACAGGGTATCCTAGTGTGGGGTCTAGGGTCTAAATGTTGTTTGTAATCTGTACAATTTTTGGCATAATAAATTTTATTTAATTTTTAATTTAATTCATGGGCTGTACAATGTCTGCCTCTCAATGCATACTGCTGTTGGTTCGAATCCTAACTCTCGCAACTTTTTTTTTTACTATGATGTTATTTTTGTACTTTTTGCATTCCTGCAATACATATTTTTCGATAATAATCGTTTTTTTTAAATATTTTTTACAACATTGTTATTTTTTAACATACATCCATGTATATCTAAATCCACATGTTTAAGTAAGAAATGGTTTCTGTGAATTGATAATTTTGCATAAAAAATTACAAGGTAGGTGAAGCAGTGCCGTCTATTAACCAAAACATGATGTTTAGTTATTTGTGAAAATATCTCTAAAGTACATGAAAACTGAATAATTATGTAGGTAAATGCCTTAAAAAATAGTTCTGAATGAAAATATTATTCTAATAGCTGTTGCCCGCAACTTTGTTGCAAAAAATTGCTTAGATAAGATATACGAACTCAATATCTTGCATTACCAGACACCTCTTAGAATTGGGAATTTGGTTTTGACGGTTTGGTTTGGTTTGGTTTTGACGGTTTGGTTTGGTTTTGGCGGTTTCGTATAGACGAAATTTTACTTGCTTGCTTGTTTTTTTAATATATGTATATTTATCTATATACTGAAGTATAAAACATTTTTTTTTGTAACAATGGTCAAGCATCAAATGACTTCTTCCGCTCTGGGTGGAGCGGAAGAGCGTGTCAGACTTTTACTGACCAAAATTCATCCGTGTTCCTTCTAAAGCCCTTTGCGTTCCAGGGCCGCGGTGACTCTTTCGAACAAATTCCGCAACCCTGGCAGGCTCTGGCCCTAGCGGGCCCCGTCCGCCCATTGTTTGGTTCATAAAGACATAAATACCAATAATTCCCACCTAACACAATGTTTTCATTGCTAACTAGCCTTTGCCCGCGACTTCGTACACGCATATCCCGATTATTCCCATTCCCGTAAAAAAATCGGGAAATCCTCTCACTTACTTACAAAAATTTGCTGCCTTGGCAGAAGTAAATCAAATGGAACGGAGACTGAGTGCCAACAATTGAATGCAGAGGATTGCGGTTGGTTGTTAAATGAAAATAAATTGCAGCTTAAATGGTTCGAACACGGTCCTACACCAGTCACCACGACGAGAACGCAGATCCTCTGATGAAGAATAAATAAATGGTAACCTGTTTCGGTATTCTTTTTGTATTTTTTTTTGCGGTTTCAATTTAATTTTACAAACGAAAATTAATAGGGTAACTTTGACAAGGACTTCGTAGGTAAATAAAAATAGAATGTCAACTAATCAGCCACTGTTTTGTTTATTTTCTAAAAGCTAATACCTTATTATAGGTAACTAACCAAACATATCTAACACTTATAATCAGTTTTAAATCAGCCTTAATATGATATGAGATCATAATTTACATTTAAAAAAATCAGAAGCATTTCTCTCAAAATCCAAAAAAAAAACTTTAATATACGTTTATATTAAAGATTCAGATTCAATTTCAGATTCAGATTCAACAAAAGGCATCTTAATTGAAAGAAAAACTAAAATCCCATCTGCTTGATCATAGTTCTGTAACTGTGGGTGCCCGCCGTCTCCTTGTAAGTTTGCACCATTTGCGCGAGCTAAGTATAACAAAACCATCACGGGGTTAGTTTGATACGTCTTACTTTAACCCTTCTGAAATCATGAGCGATAAAATATCTTGTAAAAAATAAAACTCGTTGGGCGCTCGTAACCTGTGTAAATATGTAAATAGCATTTATATGATATATGATATAGCGGTTGACTTGATAGAAATTTCACACGACCAACGATTTTTTTTGTCTGATCAATGCCCTACATTGATGAGGAGAGCGGTGTGATGGCTTGTACCTAGGACCTGCCCAATTATTTTTTAGCTTTTTTAAAACCTTTTTTTTTATAAATATAAAAAATACAACCAACAAAAAGGTTTAATTTAGTAACTACATGAGGTAATGATGGTCCAAAGTGGGTAACATAACTTCTCACCGCCTCGGGTCCCCCAGGCTGAGCTCCGGCAGACCAATTTTTTTCCTATCTATTTTAGGTCTACTTTCCGTACCAATAACAGTTTTCCAGTACCTCTATGGGGAAGGTAATCGTTCAGCCGCCGCCCGGACTAATATTATTAAATACAATTTTAGATCAATTGACATTTCTTTAAATTTTTATGTGCATAAGTACCGAACTTCATGGATCTTTACTATAAGTCAAAATAAATACATAAGTGTCAACGTCGCGTCGCGCTTCGTCAGTGTCACTCATAACAACAAACGATGGAAAGTTTAATTAAATAGTTCCTACGTATTTCAATTAACCACCACCGATATAACCATGGGAAACGCCTGCTAGTTCGGTGGCTCGTGCTTCGTTGTGGGGTAAGATGGCTGGTGGCTCGTCTAATGGGCAGGTGACTCTCTCGAACACAATGCCGATGTTTGGGAGGCGGACCACACTTGGAGGTCTATGGAGCTACACAACCAAGAAGCGACCCTGCAGGATGAGGTAGTGTGGCGGTACCTAAACTAACTTAACAATCCATACTAATATTATAAATGCGAAAGTGTCACGCTTAAACCGCTGAACCGATTTTGATGAAATTTGTTTTAGAGATAGTTTGAGTCCCGGGGAAGGACAAAGGATTTTCATTCTAGAAATCATCCTTTAAGGGAGTCCAAAGGGGGGTGGCAGTTTATATAGGACTCCGTCATTATTGAAACTAAAAACATGAACCTTTGCATTTAGGCACTGGATATAAAATAAATAAATATTATGATCACGCGTTTTTTAAATTTTTTAACTTAAAAATAAAAATGGCTGCCAAAAGTAACTATTCCACGAGGACGAAATTGCGGGCAAAAGTTAGTCTCTAAATAGATTATGAAAGGCGCTGTCTGCCTCCGCTTACTTGGCCAACCATGCAACGGATTCTGATACGGTTTTTACTAATAGAAGAAGCGAGAAACGAGGCAGGTTTGTTCTCGTTGTGTAGGTTCTTACTTAACTACGCTAACTTACGTTCACTGTGTGGCTCACTTCATGTCATGTGTGGGGTATATATGTTTCGGGCAAAATTATACTTGGTTTTTCCATTAGAAAAACTTCAGTAGCAGTCCGGACTTTGAATTTGTACTTCTTGGAAATCCATACACACTCAACTGAAATGGATTCAAATATAAATAGCAAATAGTGTGCAATTGGTGTAACTCAACGTATTCCTTTGAGGAACACCTACATGTCTGTTTACCTACGGTAAGATGGTTGATCTCCGTATGTGATGCGGCGAAGCTGGTGTGACTGTCTGTCACCTACTCCTATTTAAAAACAAAATATTATATTTATTTCTTAATGCAGCACATGGTGTCAGACCACTTAGAAAATCATAAATTGTCCTTTTAATGGTTAAGGAATGAGAGACAAGGGTCTGCCGTCAACTCAACGTAATATTTCAACAACTTTCTATAGAAAGGAGTAAAATATTAGATTTTTAATAGCACTTACAATACTTGTGCCACATCTGGTAACCATAGCTGAGGGCCGAGCAACACCCAAAAGGACTCTTGAAACAATTAAGAAACTGTACAAAAAATGTCAATAACAGGAACTCTGCGAAAGTGTGAGAACACAGTGGAATGTGGTATTTTTTAGGGATGTCTGTTGAGAGGTGGGCTCGACCAAAGGATGAGACACTTAGCTTGGAACCACGGGGTCCACGGGAGAGGTCGGTCGGATTGAGGCCGTTTAGGACTTGGTCGACATCGACCAGTTAGGTTGAGGTGGCCCGCATTATTCCAATTTATCCTAGGCTGATATTGTGTTTAATTATACACAGTGACGCGAGCGGAGCCGCGGAAGAAGCTAGTTGTCTAAAATCTTGTAACTAAACAGACAGAGACATGTTGCTGGGGAGTTTGTTGCGCCACTTCTTGTCCCCAGCTCAAACACTAGGAAGTGGTGACGGGTGGGCGCTTTTGGGACTGTCTTTCAAGAGAGTTGAAATCCTCAGCTCTATTTATTTCTTGAGTATGTGACTCTCGACTATAGTACTTATTTGTAGTTATATTCATTCTTGAATTTATATTCTCTTTCTACGACCACGAACTCGGTCAGATACGATCACTGTGTCTCGCAGATGTACTTGTAGTACGAAGAGTGCGCTTCCTGGGGTTGGGTGGACCATATCTATCTCATATTATACAGTTCGAAAGAACTGCTAGGGATCATGTCTCCATATGAGCATGACGCCGACGTGATGCCGCTGGAACTAGCCACTCCGTTGCTGGACAAGGACGGTCGCACGGTTGCCGCAGGGAGAGCCGCTTCGTCACGTTTTACAGTTCGAAAGAACTGCTAGGGACCATGTCTCCATATGAGCATGTGACCGACGCATTGCCGCTCAAAAGCCGCTTGTGTCACTTAAGGAAGTATTGCTCTAAGCGCTATGGGTGCAGATGTGAGGTATCGTGTGAGTTACTATTGACCAAATACCTGTTACGCTAGCGTAAAGGTTACTCACGCGATCTAATATTAATTATAGTAATTTACTTTGCATCGCGTAGTTATATTTTCTGGAAAATCGAAAATTTTATCAGCCTAGGGTAATTTAGGAACAGTCACACCTGGCGTCACATCAAATAGATGATGCACCGAGGGGATAAAGTAGTGTCTTATGACATGAGCGTCATTTTGAATCCCAAACGAAATAAAGGATTCGAGAGTTTAACTTAGAGAGTTAATACAGGAATCCTGAATACAGCGGGGGATCCTGAATTAGCTAACCCAAGGCTAAGACACCTTTATCCCTGCGGAGTAAACCTACTCTACTTTTCGCACCTACTGCGAGAAAATTGTGTTCAAGTCATGAAGAGAGGTGGCGCGCGTCGTTCTCCGCTGCCGGGAGCGCGGGAGCAGGCCGCGCGAGCGGAGCTGCCCACCACCGCAATAATATTGTACGAAATTTAATTACTAATAAACCAATAATGTGATTTGAATTTGGAACGTCATTTGACCGCGCGACCTGCACCTAGCAGTGGAGACCGACGTGCGCCGCTCGCGGGCTATAATGACTAGGTTAGGTTTGCATGACATACTTATTATTTTTTTTATTTATCTTCTTACAATTATCATTACAGGCTTTAACCTAATGCGACAGTGTATAGTAGGCGCCAGATAATCGTGGAATAACGGTCATTGACCCACCTACAATTATTGACATTTTTAATTTGAAAAACGGAATTAATGACACAAAGCTGTCCCGAATCATCATCTCTCGTGATCCTTAACATTGTCTAATAATGAAAAACGATTCATATTTAATTGTTCAGGTACCTATGAACAGTTATTAGGGAAAGGTCAATATACTTTATTCCACATTTATCTGGCGCCTACTATAGTGATCAACCATTATGAGTTAGTTATTGTATAATAATAATGTACATAGTACTACTCAATTATACAAAATAAAAGAATCTAAACACTAATTACTTAAGTACTAAAAATATTCAACTTAAAAATAACTTATTTAACCTTTAATATCTAACAACAATTACCTTACATAACTAACTACATCTGTGGTGTGAAAAAGGTGTTTATTTGCTCACATTAAAAAATATGTAGGTGTGGGCCATACTTAGTAGTAGTTACTACTTTAAATTATCTTAAGTCATCTGCGTGTAAAAAGTTGGTGATTTTCTTTCTCGTATCGCAACCCTGCGAGCAAATTCAATCTGTTGCCCAATAAATCAACGCTATTCATTATCTGCATGTATGTCTCGCCGAGCCCCTCGCTTCCCACTCTCCCGCTAGTTCCAGCACCGCGCGGCGCTAGTGAGCCGTCTCCACGCGCATGCGCGCGACACACCCTTCACCGCTGTTTATTTATCCGCCGATACACCGCCGCGGCTAACGCGTCTGCACCACAAACATTGGATCAAATACGACACAATTTACACTGAAAATAGTGCTGTGATTTGAGTGAACGTTCTACAATGTGATCAAACAGACACATTGTTAAGTGAGCCTTTTCAGGCAATCCGGATACTGCAGTGAGTGATAGTTTATTCATTTTGTATTGATTGCATGACCTTGAAATGGGAGGGGGATGTTGGCCGTGGTGCAACATACAAACATTGGCCCTAACTGTGGGGTATTGCATCGCTGCATGACTACCTGTCGGGTCGATTATTCTAACATTTCTTACAAATAGCACGCATAACGCAGGTAGGTTCGTTCGTCTTCATGGCAATTTTTTAAAATGGTTTTTGTTTTTGCGTTTAGCGAGTGGTACATCCAGAAAGTTGATTATATTTTGCCCGAGTAACGAGGTTTTAGATATTTATTCAGTTACGGGGACAAGAAGAAACCCTCGTTTGCCAGTCCACTATTTTAATTATTGGTACCTAACTATTTTAATTTCAGACTGGAAGTCTGAAATGGAGGAATATTTCGGTCAATAATATTATCTAATCAGCGGGTTTAAATCCAGGCTGAGCAAAGTATTAGGTATTGGGTATTTCCCGTTTGGTAGTTCCAGGAATGAATTCGGTTAACTGCGATAGCTTGCCCCACACGGAACTTGAACATATGGCGGAGTGAGGGCGTATTATACACGCCTGCCTGCTCACGCGGAGCGTATACAGGCGTGATGTTACGTTTACAAAGGGTATTTATGTTCTACTGGCTAACCTTTTTTCCGCGACTTTGCCTGCGCGGTATATTGAACAGGAACCGTGCGGAGTAAACATTATCGTCACACACTCAGCGAGAGTGTCGCTTTCCATCGCAATCAAGCGTAAGTTTCAGTAAAAACCAGTGTCAAGATACTATCTAGTGATTTTGTTAACGTGGACCTATTTGTGCAGCCGTGAGGCAGACAGTGTTATTGTTTTAAAATTAAGTTTTTGATCCTACGTTGTGTATCTGTGTATGCCAACGAACATGTCTCCTTTCCTTCGATCTGATCTCTACTATCAGGATAACCTTTTACAAAGGAACATTAAAATAACAATTCATTTTACTACTTCATACTGTTCGTTAGGTGGCCATAACTGGTCAGTAACAACGAACCAGTTCATCAGGTAATACTCGTGATTGCGGCAACTGGTACAGTTTACTGAGACCTACTGACATTATAGGTAATGCCGTTGTTATCCATGATCGGAAGTGTTGCGAATAACTAGCACTGAGTTCTAAGCAGTACCTAATAACTTGTAGGCAGGCAGCCGGGCCAGTCAATTATGCGAAGGAGACTAACAAGTCACCCTGTATAGCTTTGAGTCGGCGGCTTCGCTCGCGTGGGTTCGCAAAGATACGCGAGTGCAAACAAACAAACTCTTCAGATTCATTATAGTATTAGATGAAGCATAGTATAGGTTGTTTGTTATATCATGACAACAAAAAGATCATAGTTTACTGAAGAACTAGAGGAAGGAGAACTAGATGTATCCCACATAAAACGCATTATTTTGGGATACAATTAGAGTTATAGGATATAACTCAGTGATGGTGTAGCTCTATTAGTGAAACTCATCATAAGTAATCGAATGTCTCCAGAGATTACTTTAAAACATTGAAAACTTTATTCAATTAGTATAGATATGCTTTGTATTTTTTTAACACCTAAAAGATGACAGTTCTAACACAATATCACGCTTGTATTCGCCGAAGGGATAGACAGAGGGGACTCACAAGATTCCCAAGTACCTACAGTGCATCCACATTTTAGCAGTTATGTTTAGGCGAGTCTATTGGTATACGATGGCTTGGTATCACCCTACTTATTATTCAGCACTTGTCACATTCCGCTCCCCTACCCGTGTAAGTTTGTATGTTTGTTTGTCCTCAGTTGAGGTCGTCATGGTGCCTTGTTTACCCTAGCTACAAACGTATGGCCTAACGATATATGTTTTTGATTCATCGAAATCATTTAGCAGATAGGTAGGTACCTAATTAGTTTTACGGTGAACGACTTGCTTGTTTTACTGTGTATTGTTGTAAGTTTTAGACATTTAATTTTTACTTCTAGTGAATTAATAAATGTTAAAATATGATAAGTTGACTCACTTAAAGGCCTAATTACACCAGAATCACTATAACAATTAGCGCTAAACGAGTTTTAAACCGATGTTTATGTCTATTGTTTGAAGCAACTTGACTCAATTTGGTCAAAAAAAAAAAACTTAATTAACTAACCGACTTCAATAAAAGACGAGGTTCTGTAGGTATCTGTTTGTGTGTTATGTATTGTATGTTTCACACAACCACCCATTCACAATCACTAAGTTATTATGTCAGTGTATCCTATTCATAAATACTTGACGAGTGTTAGACCCGGAGCCGCGCCGCCGCCAGTGCTCTCCTATCAATTAAACTATATTGATCTCAATGACTGCGGCTCGTGGACCCGCGGCGACTTACACGTGACACCATGCTGCTAATAAGTGTACCTAGATAGGTGTCTGGTAGACATGTGGCTAAATAATACCAGCCGCACAGGTCGATCTTCAAAGTTCAGCAATGCTTGCCATGGTCGATCCAAGGATGGGTGACTATCTAACTTTACCTGCACTCCTCCGTGCCTCGGAGAGCACGTTAAGCTGTTAGTTTGTGTGTTTTGTAGGTTATGTTGGTAAAGCAGATCAAAATTATAAAGATACTAGCCGCCCGCATGAATGTCGAAAATTATCCCAAGGGAACATACTCCCGGGATAAAAGTACCTATGTGTTATTCAAGACTATAATCTACCTCTCTGCCAAATTTCATCTAGATCCGTTCAGCCGTACTGGTTTGATTGAGTAACAAACATCCATCCATCCCAAACTTTCGCATTTATAATATTAATTTAGAAATAAGTGTTAAAAATTATGAATAAAAACTATGTTATGTAGGTATGAATGATTATTTTTAATTGAAGGAAGGAAAGTCTAACGTAATCAATTACATTTCATTATCTCTGTGGCACACTTGGATGGATTCCGTGAACACACTCCACTGAGAATAGAAAAATCATAAAATATTATGTATCTTGTAGAATTGAAGCACATTCCATAGATTCCATTGTAGGTCGACCACAAAGAAACTTCGTTTACTAATTAGTTGTACTTGTAATTAAAGTAAATAGTCGTGCTTCATTAAAAATACATAAATGTTCGAAACAATGGATTTTTAAGGAAGAATTTTTTATAATTAGGTTGTACTTAATTACTTACTTCTGCTAATTTAATTATTTAAATCACTTTAAGGTCCCATTGAAACAGATGAACAAATTCAGTATGTCTAATCAAAGTTATCTAAGCAAAAACAAACCAGCCAGCCGCCATTTTATTTTGACCTAAAATAATAAATTAACACTAGAATAGACGCATATGGGCAGGTACTTGACGTGGTCACGTGCGCGTGCGCCTGCAAATTAGTAGTATCAGAATGATGACATAACAAAGACATGGATGCGTTTATTCATTGGGTACCATTACCATATTTTTTTTCTTGTAGGTAGCCAGCTTTCTTATAAGTGTAAGCTAGCTAGCGTTTTACTTATTATTATTTTTTACCATTCTCCTTATTTTGGTGGTCTGAATGATTTCATGAATCTGAATCTGAAAAGTTGGTCCATCTATTTTAATGGGACCTTACCTATATAGCAGTCCACTGTTCAAAAAAATAGGCCTCTCCAATCTCGATCGTCGGCAACCCTCATCCAGCTGCCAGTCACCCTGCTTGTTTCTCCACTCCACCTGAGGGCGTCCTTCCTTACGTTTTCTGATTCACGGCTTCTATCGAAGTAATCTTTTCTTCGGCTTATGTGTCCACCTCAATGCGTAAGGGCCAGTTGCTGAGACGAAACTATCTGAAAACAAAAAAAAAGTGACAAATCTAAAGTGTGTTAACTTTTGTGATTGGTTGAATGAGTTTTCATCAGTCAATCGCATCGATTGACTTGCGTTTAATCTGAGACGAGCTGATCGTTTCTTCCCTAGACACGCCTCGCTTTATCTGTGGGATGTATGAACATTCTTGCTTTCTGCCGGACTACCTATTTGCCAAATCTATCTATATCTTTACTAATAATTGTTTTGAACGCGCTAATCTCTGGACCTACCAGTTGGATTTGGAAAATTATTTTTGTATATGATAGCCACATTCATGAGGAATACGGGAACGGGAAATTCCAACGGGAACGGGTAAAAACGGGATATGTGAGTTTGAACGTTTTCCTCAATTCATTGATACTTTCATGTAGGCTTAGACCTACCCACTACGCGGGATGTGACGTAACTCGATGTACATAAGCCGCACGTTGTTACATACCTACTGTGTATCGGAAGAGGTTGTCCTGTGGCAAACGTGCACTGTCTGCCTTGAAGGTCGCAAACATAACTGCAGTAATCCTGTACAGACCTGAGCCGGAAAGAGGAAGAGACTCATTAAATGATAGTGAGGCTCACAACCGGTGCTATGTGTGTCATTGTGTAACTTTAACGTATTTATCTATAAGTATTCCTCCTGACTGAGTGTCGGTCACGACTGGCCATTCTAACAGAGACTAGAAGTTAAAGCTAAGGGTATCTTCTGGAGACGTTATACTCCCGCTCACGGTGGTCAATATCAACTTAGATGAGTCAAGTCTCCCGCTTGGGCACGCGTTACCGCACAGTTCCAGGTGTTGCCGACCTGGAAAACTCTAAAAGACTCCGTACTCAGGTCGGCCGCACTAAAGACTACCTCCTCAGGTGCGGTTTCTCGGATGTCTCCAGTGCTTGTGGGTGGGTCTCTCCGTAGTCCACGACCCACGTTTCGTCTCGCGCCGCATACCCTGTCACCTGTACATGTGAGGACCTTTTGGCTGCGTCAGCGAATGGTTTTACGTAGCTGAGTACTGGGCCAAACATACAATAAGATAGAGGTGTACTTGCAACCATTGAGTAATAGTGCTACGTTAACAAACCACTGTAGATAATATCTTCCTGACCGTATTGTAGTTTTGTTTTGACTCCTGATATAGTGCTAAAAGTTAACTGCCTAAAATAGTTTGACGAGTTCTCAAATTCCTCGAAAAAATCTTAACTCAGTTACCTGGGGTCTACAGACGCGGGACAAATACAATCCAACTTAACAGCAGCACAGTTCTAAAACAGATCTAATCTCCCTTTACTCACTTCATTCCGATGAGACAATCCGACACGACCGGAGAAACGGACCACTTCATTGTGCCCCTTCTTCCAAGCTTAATTTTTGTTCAAAAATTGCTGATTCTCAATCACATTACTTCTGGCTTGGCAGGAACTATTGCTGGAACAAAACACAGCAACCAAATAATCGTTTTATATTTGAATTCGGTGTTTTTAGGGCTTTTTTAATGCAAATGAACCCTCAAAATGCACAATGCTAAAGTCGACACTTATGTTGGTGACGATGTATTATAAATTCAAAGTAGTTATGTTCTACGTAACAACAAGTAACGTGAACCAATACAGTGTAGAATATATTAGCAGTGACGCGGAACATGTGGGTCGCACACTACACTGACACTTCACCAAGCATCAGAGGTAAGGTAACAATCTGACACCGACCGCGTCTTCACGATGTAGCTGTAAGGGCGGTCTTCGTGGAACAAATGTCACTGGTGTGCTTATGACTATACTTTCAACTAACTTTTAGCGTGAATTGTTGTAAGTAAAACCCAAAAAAAAGGTTAAGTTCCTATCCCCAAAAATTCGGCCTATAAAAGTAGTGAGATCAAAAATAGGCTAAGCATTTCAGAACTGCAGAATAGTCCATGACTCTAATATGTATCTTTTGAGAATACCAGTGAGCAGAGAGCTTGGATCTTTCGATTCTTTGGGCCAAGTGTCATCGTGCCGGGGGACCGCTACTATATTAAGTATGTAAAATAAAAAAAAAATGCGGTTCCTGAGGCGAAGATGCTTGGAAGGATCAATATATTTTATTTTTTACTTTTTAAAGCTTTTTGTCGGGGTGTTTTTAAATTTTATGTCGTACCTAACGAACCGAATATGGAATGTCGAGTCTCAAATCTCGCATATCGTTCTCATTCTCACTCTCATGCGCAGTCCAATTATATTGGTAGTTGATAATATTAGTAGATAAGCGCCGTCCGGTGATAGCAACAGGAAATCTTTTATTGTCTGTACAACTTGACATTAATGAACGTTTACGATCAGGTACGTTAAGCTCTCTCTCTAAGACCAGCAGGTCGATTCTGGTGATTCTCTGGTTATACTCGCACGTGGGACGCATAATTATGACCTTCTAAAGAACATCACCAATTAGGTTCTGTGTACGTCCTGATAGGAATGTGGACGAAGGTACTATACCTTCAGCTCTACCTATCTCTTTGAGAAATATAATTGTGTGGCAAAAGTTTAAGTTTTTCGTTTTACGATCAGCTCTATTATTAGGTCCTATCGTGTGAAACAGTAGTACGTCGGTGAACTGAGGCACAGCTCAGTGGACGGTGGTTTGTAATGAGATTACATCAGGCGTGTGGTGTGTGGCCGCCAGTCGGCGGCGAACGAGCGTCTTAGCCCGGTTTCTGAGGTACTTTATCGGTCGTTTATATATCAGTTAATGCTGTTCGTCATTCCATTGGTTAATTAGTGGTTAACGGACAGATAAACGACCGATAAAGTACCTCTTAAACCGGGCATTAGGCACGCTGGACTCCGTGGAATGTTCATTAGATACGAATAACGCTGCCTTGGGGCTTGGGGATTAATGCGACTATTATAAAATTGCCGATACATTGAGGGTCGGCTGATTTTCTTGTAAGATTTGTCAATTGAGAGATCTCATATGTAGGTATGATATACCATGATATACCTATAAAAAACACATTAAACGTGACAACAAAATCACTTTTGAAGTAGATTGAGAGAGTATGTGATGTTTATCCGTTTATTTGTTACGAGAGATCGTAGGATGACCTAACATAATACGGTTCAAACACATATCCCTCCTTTTGGATTTCGCCGCAGTCGGGTAAACACCTCTAAGGAATCAATCACCTCGTATATATAGTCTCAAGTTTAAGAAATTTTTGTTATTTTTACTGTATGCAGTTGTTAATACACCCCAATTCAAAACCTGACAAGTTGCCGCATACACATGACACAGGAGGATCCACTACACCCGCCACTTGAGTTTTCATTAACAATAAATGACGATCCAAAGTGTCTAAAAACTAAACCAACCACCAGACCTAATTTTTTTAAAGCAGACTACGTTAAAATCCTAATCTGCCTTATGTCTATCGACTGGCACACTTCCTTGGGTGGTTGTTCTTCAGTTGACGAGATGGTACACACGTTATATGAAATTTTGCACGACACTATCAAGAAACACGTACCACTGAAAACGATATCTAGGAAAGATTACCCGGCATGGTACACACCCACACTTAAGAGACTTTT